>CAIGRQ010223840.1:0-33346 GCA_903798375.1 Fraxinus sp. D2006-0159 | reverse complement strand
CATATCCGCCGCCACCACCAACAGCCAACCACCAACAATAGATCCGCCACCAACAACAGCAAACATAAACAGCTAACCACCAATTCGCCACCCCACAGATCCACCAACAACAACCAATCCACCAAATCCAACTTCCACAGCAACTTTTATTTCTTATCTAGAAGTCAATAGTCTAAGTAGTATAAAAATAGTTGAAAATAACTATACCCCCGGTCACAGCAGCTGTCGGCAACCCTCGGTCACAACAGCCGCTGCCGGCAGCGATCAGCTGGCAACCGCTGTCGGCAGCCACTTGCTACTGCCAGACCCGGTGGAGTGGAGGGGAGGGGTGAAATGGTAGAGAAGAAACGAGAGAGAGAGAGAGAGAGAGAGAGAGAGGGTGTAGTAAGTGAAAAATTAGGGTTATGATTTTTATATATCATCTGAGTTTTNCAGCTGTCGGCAACCCTCGGTCACAACAGCCGCTGCCGGCAGCGATCAGCTGGCAACCGCTGTCGGCAGCCACTTGCTACTGCCAGACCCGGTGGAGTGGAGGGGAGGGGTGAAATGGTAGAGAAGAAACGAGAGAGAGAGAGAGAGAGAGAGAGAGAGGGTGTAGTAAGTGAAAAATTAGGGTTATGATTTTTATATATCATCTGAGTTTTGAAAAATGAAATTTGATCCCTGATTTTTGAATTCTAAACTTCAAACCTCTGATTTTTTGTAGTTTCTCTTGTCAATTTTGGGTGGAAACGGTCCAAGAACAAAACTCATGATTTAAGCCATCTCTCGGTCCAATTCCATCATTTAGGTCACATTTTTCATTATTTTGGACAACTTTTTAAATTTAATTAAATTACAATTTTAATTTCTAATAATCCACATAATGTCCGCATTAACTAGAAAAGATGTCTCGACGCTTTTATGACAGTTCCCGAATTTAAATATGTGGTCTAAATCTAAAATTCACTTCCTGACTTGTAATAGATTCATAAGATCCATGAATAATCGGCCAAAGAATTTAAGTATTAAAATTCATAAATAAAATCAACACGTGAAATTTAAAGAACTAGAATTTTGAAAATTGAATTAAAGGATTTACATTGTTCGCACTACCTATGAGTTTAGCTATTCATACTAATGAGTGAAAAAAAAAAAAAAAGACTATAAAGTTCATAACTGAGTTTGAAATCTTGATCATGAAAAAAAAAATAGATTTTGCACAAAAAAATCTTCTTCAATCTCAAAAGTTTTCAAACCTTAGCTTTTACTCTTTTATTTTGATGATTTTGCGTTTTTCACTCTAAAATTGTGTATCCCATAAAATAAATGAACAATAATATATGTAGAAATCTATAATAATTCTAAATAGGGGTCCTAAATCATCCACCATGTGGAATTTGAGTCTAAATAGGAAACTAATAAAAGATGAAATTTTTTATACTTGAGTGCAATTTGGTCCTCCACATTAAGCCTCCATCTGGCCCCATTAAAATTATAATTCATGTTTTTTTTCTTTTCTTATCAATTATACATTCTCCAATAAAATAATATTATACGTAAACTAAAAAAAAAAATCTTATTTTTTAACCACACGTTCTTAATAAAATGCTATTCGAAAAATTATAATCTCAAATAACGAAGGTCAAATAGGGGCCAAGTTCTTGTACATATCAGGTCCTCTTTATTTGCGCAATAGGTCCTCGTCTTCAAGACCTGATTATTTTGGTCCTGAATTCCTCAATTTTGTACCGCTTCAATACAATTTTGTCCAAACTTGTCGAATTCAGGTGTACCTAAATCAATCATAAAATAACCTAAATTAAATAGATAACCACTCAACATAGTATTAAACTAATAGGAATAGAAGCCCGAATAAATGCTTAAAATGCATTTATCACTCACTTTCTGTTCCTAAGTTATAATGAATACATTTAAAAAGTTATAAATTTCAATACTCTACTTCTTAAATTATCCAAATCATATTTAAATTGTTTGATCATTGTTGTTGATTTTTTTTTATCTCACAAGTATACGGGTCGTAACAAATAATAAAGTGGACCTGCTCGAATATTGTTTTCACGAGAACTACTATCTAACAATATAAAATATGATGGTCTAAGTGTTAGGATTCGTAATTTTACCATAATTATCCCCTTAATCACAATTACCAAGGTTTATAAAATTGATTATGTTTACCTAATCAAATTCTTCTAATGTATTCAACTTACTACTCTCGAATTCTCATTGAGTCGATTTCACTAATTCAATTTCATGTCTGTGTAAATCAATCTTAGTTAAACGCACTTAAATTCTAAGAATTCATGTAACAATTGCAATAATTGACATAAGTATCTCTATGTTTTATACTAATCAACTGCTTTTACCACGTGGTCTAAACAAATAATTCGCATCTGTAGGTAATTATTGCTCACAAAATCAATGAATTAGTGGCCAATTAACCCAAGTAGTATGATTGGAAGTAAAACAATTCACAAAATCAATTGGTGATTTGAAACCTTTCAATTAAAATTAAGTTTCAAAACTAGGTTACAATCATTCATTTTAACTAAATACTTAATTACACATCATGAGAGAATAAAAATAAGAAAAGGAATTAAAGTACATCACCGGGTATTAAGGAAAAAGAAGAAAAAGATGAAGATTTTACACCAAGATTTCTCCTTCTTCTTGTGAAATCTTGAAACCCTAGTTCTGATTGATTTCTTGATATATTTATTTTCCCTCTTCTGGCTTGAATACATATGTACAATGAATCCCCCTAACCTTGGTTTGAACATATATGTCTAATAAAATCCTACAAGCCCCTTCTAATTGTTGGACTTGTGTATTTATAGAACAATATTAGGCAAAATCCTTGTTCAAATTGATTTCCATCAAAGAGTTTGAATTAGTTTCTACCAAAGGGTTTAAGAAATTAAAGGAACAAATTCTTTTTATAATGGAACTCATTTTTTTATGTAACTTTATTCCTCCGTCTTCTTTTATTTTGCAATTAAATCATCTTTATTTCAAAGTCATAATAGTTGACTCTAGACAAGTTTCAGAGTTTGTATTTTAGTCATCAAACTTTCCAAATATCGCATTTAACTCTTGAAACTCATGAATTTTTATCGAACGCTCCATTAATATTTCCAATTGATCTCTTTCAATCTGATTAATCTTCAATTGTTTCAAATCAACTCTAATTAAGCTCCAAATAACATTTTTTTCACAAAGATTGTATCTAGTTAGGGAATTTTTTTGCTACAATTAACATAATTTACATAAATTAAGTAGATAATCACTCGATTTATATATAAATAAATAAGAATATAAGCCAAGATAAGCGCATAAAATGCTCTTATCAAATACCGTCAAACTTGAACTCTTGTTCGTCTCGAGTAAGATTATCTACTAAACACACAAGCAAACAAACAAAAATATAATTGTATGAGATATCTTTGCCAAACTCACATCAAGTATTGAAATCTTTAAATGGTTCATAAAAGTTCATAAGTTATGCAATTAAAAGTTAAAATTAAATCTTGTTATTCGATTAAGGGTATTAGTAGCTTTAACTTGATCAATATATAGTTCTCGTTTGTTTGACACTCTACACATCAATATATTATTTGTTCACGATCTTGTTCACTTGCGGGAAATCAAACGATCAATGTCTTCAATAACTATTTCACCATCATTATCTTGTTCTTCATATGGACCATCGTAGATAAATTTCCTTACTTCCTCTAGAGTTGCCATAACAAACAATTTTTAATATAATGCAATCCACCACAATATTCACAAGTCGGTCTAATCTCCCCATAAACAATATATTTGATATTTAATCCCTCCGGAAGCCATCCTTATCAAATACAATATGTTACTTGTATTCTCACTTTTTAATTTTTTGTCTGAAGAGGAATTCTCCAAAAAGCATGTCACCATTATTTAAATTGAGATAATCATTATGAATTTTTTTACCTCTTGCTTCTTTCCATTCACTGTCAATGGAGTAAAGAAAAACAAGTAAATCAATTGAAAAAAGAAAGAAAAAAATTCAAATAAAAGGAAGAAATAATGAAAATCAATATTAAATAAAAGTACTATCTGAAAACGACGTCGAAAACTTGTTGATTTTTTTTATCCCACAAGTGCTCGGATCGTAACAAGTAATAAAGTGGACCTACGAGTCTGGATATTATTCCCACGAAAATTAGTATCTAACAATTGATTCAATTATTCATAATTTCAATTTAATCAAAAACAAATAAAATAGTTATTTTTATTTTAGTGATTTTCTATTTTAAATATACTAAAATAAAAGTAATTTTTTAAATACGATGGTTTAAGTGTTAGGATTCATGATTTTACCATAGTTATCCACTTAATCTCAATCACTAAGTTTTATACAATTGATTTTATCCAATTCTTTTAATGTATTCAATTTATCCATCTCGAGTCCTTATTAAATTTATTTTATTAATTCAATTTCATATCTCTATATGAATCAATCTTAGTTAAACGCACTTAAATTCTAAGAATTCATGTAATGGTCGCTGTAACTAGCATAAGTACATTTACATTTTATACTGTTCGCCATCTTTTACTAAGTGGTCTAAACAAATAATTTGCATTTCCACGTAATTATTGTTCACGAAATCAATGAATTAGTAGCTAATTAATCAAAGCATTATGATTGAAAGTTTCACAAAATTGGTGATTTAATTTATTTTTAATTAAAATTAAAGTCCAAAACTAGGTTACAATCATTCATCATAACTAAATACTTAATTACACATCATGGAAGAATAAAAATACAAGAAGTAATTAAAGTACATCACCGGGTATTAAGGAAAAATGAGAAAAAGATAAAAATTTTGCACCAAAATTCCACGTTCTTCTTGTAAAATCTTGAAACCCTAGCTCCTTGATTGATTTCTTGAATTTTTTTTTCCTCCTTTTGGTTTGAATAATATATGTACAATGAATCCCCCAAACCTTGGCTTGAATATATTTATCTAATGAAATCCTACAAGTCCCCTCTAATTGTTGGACTATGTTGTGCATCTATATAACAAGATTAGGTAAAATCCTTGTTCAAATTGATTTCCACCAAAGAGTTTGAATTGGTTTCTACCAAAGAATTTAAGAAATAAAAAGAACAAATTCCTTTTACAATTGAACACATTTTCTCATGTAACTTTATTCCTCAATGTTCTTTTATTTTGCAATTAAGTCATCTTCATTCCAAAATCATAATAGTTGACTCGAGACAAGTTTCGAGGTTTACAATTTTGTTCTCAAAGTTTCCAATTGTTGAATATAAGTCCCAAAACTTATGAGTTTTTACCAAATGCTCCAATAATACTTCCAATTGATCTCTTGCAATCCGGTTAATCTTTAATTGTTTCAAATCAAGTCCAATTAAGTTCCAAATAGCCTCTTTTCACACATATTGTATCCAAATTGGGATTCTTCCTCCAATTAACATAATTTACATAAATTACGTAGATAATATTTAATTTATATATAAATAAATAAGAATAGAAGTAAAGATAAGCACATAAAATGCTCTTATCAAAGGAGAAAAATAACAAATCAAGGGTTTGTAATCAAGATTTAGAACAAGATGAGGAATTTGGTGCAAGATTCATCTACTTTTTTACATCTCAATTCAAAATCCGGTGATGTACTCCATTATTGTTATTTGTTTTTCTTCATATATTATGATTAGCTAAATTCTTTATTAGAGCAAACAATATAATCTATTTGAGACATTATTTCTTTTATTCAAGATTTTAGTTCTTTCATCATATATGTGTTGATGTTATTTATGTATTTAATGCATTGAATTATTTGATCACTAATTCAATAATTTTGTGAATCTTTTACGAATCAATAAGTGAATTTTAGATTTAGACCACATAGTAAAATTCGATAATTAATATAACATGTAGAAATATCTATACTAATTATTGACATATAAAAAATATGTTAAATAAAATATGAAGAGAAATCAATAAATATTTCTTGAGAAAAGTAAAATGAAAAGTTAAAATAGAGAGTATTGTTGGAGTTTTGAACAAGAGGTATCACTAGGAAGTAATGATCTACCTCGTATTGAGTTGGTTCCAAAGCAGTCACGCACTAATTACCTTTTTAATTGGAGCGTGAGATGCGTGACTAAACGTTCAACGGACTAGATTGAACCACATTTCAACTCTTTAGAACACGTCTATTTTAAATATGTCGTTTCCAAAATCCTAATGGATCTCTATAACATACTTTTGAGAGCACAAACATATTACTTAGATTTCCGAATTATTACAATCCGAATTATCTACCTAGATTTCCAACGGCCCCTACCATAGAATCAAAATTTTTGAATCTTCTAACAAAAAATTCAAGCATTAGTGCATGTGACGTAGGTTCTCAAGGGCAGGTTCCTATATGTAATTATCTGAAATTTGTACAATTCACAATCTATATTTTCATGCATTTACTTTTATCATATTATTGATACGAGAATTTGCCCAACAAGTTTTCATTGTACATGAATCAGAGTTTATGGAGAACTGGGCTCATATAAAGAAATGAAGCACAATAGATGAAATCAAGATTTCTTAGTTTGACAATGAAGCTAACAAAATCGAGAAGTCGATGCAGAGGGTAAATTTCATCTGTGATCATTAAACTTTCTATGAAATTTCAACTGGGTCATTAATTTCTAAGTTGTCTGAATTAGGTGGTCGTTGGTTTCAAATTGGGTTATAGTGCTTTTATTTGGTTTGAAATTTCGCTAATCGTTCGGCTCCCAAATTGATGAAAGTTGCTTAATTGGCAGTCATGTTGCAATAGATCTTACATGTAATCATTGTGCAACAGTTCAATTTATCGCCTTGTCATGTCATAAATTTTTTTTAAAACAAAATAAAAATATATATATGTCTTTTAACATTTCAATCTAAAGACATTGACAACTTAGCAATTATGTAGAAAATCAGTTATAATATTAATTGTCAACTAAGCAATTTCTGTTATTTTGGAGAACGATAAGTGACGGAATTCAAAGAAGCGGCTGAATTCAAAACTAAATTGAAAATTAGTGAAATTGAGATAAATTAAAGTTTAAAATTTCGTTGCAAGTTTATTGACTGTAGATGAAATTTACCCTTTGCATGCAATGTCATCAATCTAGAATATGTGAACTTGTATAAGAACACATAAACCAGCACAATTGACTTTTAGTCAAGAGTAATATTTCTCGAACACAGCACTGCCTCAGAAGAGGTAAGATAAAGGATATTTTCCAGCTGAAAACTTAGTCAGTAAAATTAGGCCAACTATCCATTGAAAAAGTTTTAAATGGTTAGTTATGTGATTGAAACTATTTAATTAATGTTTATTTCTTTGCAAGTAACATTTTTTTCCTAGGCTTTCATCAAAAGAATCCCGTAGGCTTCACTCCTATAAATTTAAAGTGTGATTGCACTTTGGCCTATTTGTGAAGAAAACATCAACTCAATGACCCCAACACCACCTTTATCTTTTCTCTCTCAAGTTCAACTAACTGCTGGACTAATAAAATCCTGAGTCCTCTAGCAATATCACGAACCACATTATTTTCTCGCTCTTCCTCCTCTTCTCCTCCTCCTTCCATATTTCAAAACTTAGAGAAGATTTTGTCCGAAACGAAAGACATGGACTGGTTTTCTTGGCTATCGAAAACTAGCCTTGATCCTTCTTTCGTTCATCACTACGCCCTTAGTTTTGTTCAAAATGAACTTCAACAAGATGATATAGCTTATTTTAGTCATGATTTGCTACAGAGCATGGGAATTACTGTGGCAAAACATCGGCTCGAGATTCTCAAGCTTGCTACGAAAGAAAAGGGCAGAAGTATACACCCAGTGTTATGGTTCATTTTTGCCATCAGGCATACCAAGACATTTCTTGCTAAGCATGTTCGGTGTTTGGTTCATCATGAAAATTCGGCTCTTGTACCGAAAAGGAATTACAGTTTGAGATGGAAGGTTTCTATGCTGCAGAGGAACAAGAAGTTGAGAACAACAATGCCAAAAAGGCAAATGATGCTAACAAATGGATATTATGTTGCTGAGTCTTCTGGCCAAAAGATTTTGATGCTGGCAAATGGGAGCCCCACGGTGGACTCTCAAAGCTCCGGCTCAGACAGAAACTCGAATATCCAAAAACAGGCGTGTGATCATGAAAAAATGGACAGCAATGACGACGAGGATTGGTCGAGTAGTGTGGAAGCAATCACGTGGGATAAAATGTTCCAGAATTTGAAACCCACGTGATAAATAAACTGAATTTCCCTAGCAAATTAGCAATAGTAGTAGAAATCGACTTTTTTGGCCATGTCCTTTACCAGAATTTCAGCAGTGGGATTTGCATTTTGTCCTTACCAGAGCAGTATTCAGTTTTACTTCTCATTTGTGTTCACTATATGTTTATTTTTTTCCTTTCCAACCCATAAATACAAGAATACATCACACCAATGTTCATCAAAATCACAGAGGAACAAAGAGAGACAAATCAAAAAGATTGAATCTGAATTCCTATATCAGATCCTCACATGACGTCAGACTATTGGCAGTAAAATTAACTTTGAAGTAATATAGCACGTCCCGTCCAAGACTGTGGATAGCTAGTATCCATGATATGTATTATCTTTCAATATAGATACTACAGATGTAAAAATACATCATTTTCCTGAGGAACATAAAAAAACCATGTACGATACAGAACCACACGCTTATACAGCACCACAAATTACCTATACGGCTCTGCAATAACTTGAATACACGACTTTGAGATGGGGGCATCACTCAACCCCAAACTTTTGATGCCGAAAGACTAGTTTTATCAATGATCAGAGCTTGGCGGCAGACGGAAGGAACCTCCTGCATAAAGCATTTGGTAAACTGGTCTTATTCTGTTGGTCAGTATAATGCTCAAAAAAGTTCCCAAACAACAAACTCCGGCTAAAACAAGGAATGTGAACCTAAAGCAATTGGGACCGATGCAAGACGACACTTGCTGCTTAGCTGCCTCTGTGTCGTATACGTGACCGGCAAGCCAACCTGAGAAGAGAAGTGCACCAACTGGATTTCCAAGCTGCATGAAGTTGAATATTAATCCAAAATGTCTCAACCCAAAAAGCTCCGATGTAGTTGGAATCATAATGCCAAATTGAACACCGTAGCAAATTCCAAGCAATGCTGTTGCAGCATAGAGAGTGCCACTGAGTGCTGAAGCATATAGAAGAAATGTTAAGATCATGATTATTTGTGTTACTGTCATCCAAAATGTCCGAGGAATCATTTTTGACCTGCAATCGTGCATAATATTAAGCCGTCAGATAATGTTGCTACAAAAACTAAAAATAAGGAAGCTGTCACAAACATTCCATACTGCATGACAAGAAATCAAGTTGGCAGGTGCATGCAGGTTTTGAAAGAAACAAGAAAAAGACCAAAGAGTAATTAATTTAACTATTAGATTAAGAAGGAAGAGAGAATATCACAAGAAGTATTATGGAGGGACAAAATTTTGAATTGTTCTGAAATTCAATGCCTCTTGTCCCTACAAGTTCACCACTGTCTATATACAATGGCCACCGCAGAACCATCGGAAAGAATGTAGGAGCATATTTTGCAAAGCTTAAATTATAATTTAATCTAGTCAAACATACATTTTATCTACAAAATTTACTATCCACACATTCTGTAGGACTTACAACTTATAAGCACTACAAAACAAGCACTAGTAAAGACCAAATAATATGGATTTTTTAAACCTAAAATACATTAAAAAAATTTAAGAACATAAAGTAATTATTTAGATAAAAGGAAGCCTAGGGCAGTCAAAACAAGGGGATGTTGTACTTCCAAGATTGAAATCATATATAATAATCCTCATAGTCATAAGAAAGAGAATCGTGATTACCTTACAGAGTATTCAGAAACAACTCCTGCCCCAAGGCGACCTAAAAAATTGCAAAAGCTGAACAAACTTAACAATATCGTCGTATCATTCACACCAAGCGAAACTCCAATCTGTGCCAAATTATTAAGGACAGTTACTCCAGAACCAACCCCAAGAAAGGAAACAATCCACAGGAGCCAAAAATCAGCCTTCACTATAGCTTCACGGAATTTGAAGTCTTCTCCTCTCCTAGGTTTTTTTTTCTTCTTCACCGCTCCCTCACCTACGGCAAGAAGAATATCCACTTCTGAGATATCTTCGCTCTCATAGAAACTTCCAAGATATGCTGCTGATGAAGATGGAGTCAGCAAAGGATCTGTCTGGGTTGAACCACCGTCGCCACCGAGCAAATCAGATTGGCTAGGTTTCTTATGTTTTGCAGGGAATAATGTCATTTTTAATGGTATTGCTAGAGGGGCCATCAAAAGAATAACCATTATGGTGACAAATATGTAGGAGATGGTGTTACCGAGGGATAATGCGTCTTTTAAGATTATCGTTGTGAGGAGATAAATTCCAAGGGACAGACTGGTTCCTTGAGTGAAAAGAAAATGAGCATGCTCCGAAGAGTCTTCTCCAGAAGCTGGGGTACAAGGACGGACAAAGTACATCATTGCCAAACATGTGATGGGAATGCCCAGTGTTAGGAGCAGTAATAGCTTTGAAGCTGACCCATTAAGCACCATACTGTACACCTCTGTATAAACTGCAGCACTTAACCCAATATAGCCTTTTAGTAATCCAGCAACTGTTCCTCGACTGAGAGGGAAATTCCTCATGTTGGTAACAAGTACTGCCGTGGCCAGCCATGCACTACTGTTAGTGCCAACACATAGTGCAATCCATAGCTGTCACAATACCAAATATTAAGTTAGAATAGCTCTACTACCCGAAAGGGAATTAAAATGGTGCTGAAGCTAAAATCTGAAACTTTATTCAAAACATTGTGCGAAATAAATAAAGAGACATCGTTACTCTAACTGGTTAGAATTACAATGCTCCACTTTAGCAAAAAAGAAAAGGCAAAAAGGAAATATTTATTCTAGCTCAGGTTTTCGTGCAGTTATTAAACGGTCCTAGGATTCATCTATACTAAGTATAATCTACATATTCATATTGAAGCATACTGTTCTACCCCCAGAAGGGAAAATGAAGTATTGCTCATGTCCAGAACTCTCACTGTCAAATAAACATGTAGGTAGTGAATAGTAGAAATTTGCGAAAATGGTTCTAGATGGTTGTGTTGTGATTTTTCATTAACAAGATGTGGACGTTATGAAGTGGGCAGTTAGTAGACTATTTGCAATGATTAGATAGAAAGGAATTTGTTTATCAACCATTTACCTGTTGATTATATCATGTAGTTATCTTTCAGGTGAGGCATGCATGCAGAAGGAAGATGACGATAATGGTGATAAAGAAATGACCCGTACCCAGAATTATTTAAATGACCCAAATTATCTAACAATCAGAGGGAGTAAAAAATATCAGCTTAGAGGCTGTTATGAATTAATTCTGAGTAGAAATCACATGGTGATCTCAAGAAAAAAAATATGGTTTTGGATAACAAGAAGTCTTCCAATTGAATACTCCTTGACCAGCTCTTCGTGAAACATAAACACATCTAGATCTCAAATAATGCTATTTATCATCACATTTGACCATGACCACCCAATGTGGCAGTAGGGTCATTGCCACATTGGTCCAATGAAGTTGGAATGCATTTTTACTCATTGGACATTGTGGAAGTAGTTCACTGCCACGTTAGATGGATGAATAGAAATATTCATTATTTCCTATAGAATTGAAATTGAATTTGTGGGTGTACAGCAAGAACAAATCTTTAAAAGAGAGTTTAAGTTGCAATTCTTGTAATCAATCTTCAAATCTTCATCACAAAATTCAATTTGCATTAACATTTATTTTTCTTCAATAAATCACACAGCTTATATGAACTACTATGTTCACTACAAATTAGAATCTTTCCAAATAGGATCGAGTTCAGTGTATTCTCCAAACCAAAGAAATATAAGGGTTCTGTTTTTCAATTGAAAGCAAGTTTTAGTTGCATAAATAATTTATAACATGCAAAACAGAACACGTTTGATGAGATAGAAAATAAAACATGCTTTTGCTTGAGAAAAATAACACAAAATCAGAAAATCCCAAAAAAGAGAGATCAAGTCAAATTAGATATCTTTTATGAAAAGTAATCATCAAAAGGGTAACATATATATCTATCACAATCACCCACACATCAATATTTGGAAGAAAAAAATAGAATATGAATTCCTCTATCTATATTTTAACAAATTTTACAGAAACGATATGTATCAAAACAAGAAATCACGAAAGTAGATCCCACAAAACTGGAACATCAATAGTAAGCTTCAAGAAGGGAGCCAAATAAAAAATCTAATATTGGAAGGTGTTAAGGGTAAAATCCTGCATAAATATTGAAATAGTAAACACTTGATTCCTCCTCTCAATAAGTGACCACGATAGCCTATTAAGCTGGAATGAGCCACCGCCATCTTGTGGAGCACGTCAAAGGTAAAATCCACGTAGATTGAATTACAAAATTTTAAACAACATATATATGGAATCCCAAGTCATAATAGAGGGGAAAAAGGCAGAACTTACAACCCAATAAGGCAGGGACTGAATAGTTTGGCTAACAGCGAGATAAAGAACACCATAGCCCAAGAAAGAGGCAAAAACACCCACAAGAAGAACAGCCCAAGGTGGGAATTTGTTGCAGGCTATGCCTGGAAGAATCCCAACATTCTCCCCAATATCACTTGCCACTCCAAGAATGGTCAACTGTTGCTGGTTGAAGCCGAGAACTGATTTCAGTGAAGGAGAGTATAAAGGAAAAGTATAGGCACTCCCTGCTGCTATTTCTACCCAAACTGCAGCGCCTAAGCCCACCCATGGTGGCCTGCTCCCTGCTTTCAGCGACACCATTCTTTTGGGAAGATTCTTTGATACAAATTCTTGTTGTTAGTTAGCCCAACACTGAAATAAAGGGTTTGGACAAGCAGATTCTTTGAAGAAAAAAGAAGTGTGTGTGTGTGTGTGTGTGTGTGTGTGTGTGACGCAGCATTGATAATAGAGTAAAACCCCCCTTGCCAAACCCTGGCACCCCCGGCCTGAGTGCCCCTTTCTGGCGAGGAAGGGGCGCCCTAATTAATATAAGACAAAACACGTGCCATCATGCACTTGGAAATATTGCAGATGGAGTCCCTAGGCTTTGTGAAAAGTATCGTTTTAATGATTAATTATCGATGATGTGACAATTTAGATGAAATAATGGGATATGATGATTCAATTATCCTCTCTCTCGTTAAAATTGAACAGTCATATTATATCATTTCACTTAAATTGTTACATCATCAATATTTCATTATTATAAAGATAAATATTATTACTTACTTACAACTAAGTTTCCAACCTTTTTCTTACGGTATGATCAAAATACTATTGTAGCGTAAGCCCTTTGGATAGGACAAGTCCAAAAGGCAGTTAAATTGTATGTGTGCACCTCTCAAAATGATACAAAGGCAAAAATATCACTTCACTTAACCTTTTTTTAAAAAATAAAAATAAAAACCCATAAAATCGATCACCATTATCTTCATGATGCTTCATATTGTCTCCCGAAACTCAGGTTAGCAGCACAACACTACTCAATCCAAAACTTTTGAGAATATGGCTATTTTCGAGAAGATAAGTGGCTGTTCTCTTTGTGTTTCAGTTTTATGTTTTGAGTTTTGAATTCATTTTTGGTTTTGTATTTTGAGTGTCCTTTTTATATTGTTGAAAATATGTTCTTTTGACATTTTGAAATTTTGTTTTCAAAACTCAAAAATTGGAAAACCACTCTCCCCTTCCCCTCTCTCTCTGCTGTTGCCACTTCACCTTCATCACCACCGCACCACCACCACCATCTGCACCAATAGCCATCACCATCACCATCACCACAACCCAAATTGTACCCCCCATAGACACAAATCACACCAGAACCATCAACACCACACCAAAACCATCACTACCAACAACCATTACCTAGATCGCACCAATTACAATCAACACCACCACCCAAATCGCACTACCACCCAGATTGCACTAACACCGCATCGCCAGAGATGCAATACCGCCACCACTGACAACCACATTCAATCTAAAAAGCCAAAAGGAATAAACAAAATTGGCTCACAAACTGTAGCAATAGGTGGCACCCGCACAGATTTGTTTCTATAGCACACACTTGAGAGGAGTATAAGTGGATTCGATTTCAATGGAAGAAGGGACAACGAGGGTACGCAACAATGGACCTTCGGTAGGTGGTGGAAGTCTGGTTCCCATTTTACAATTTTGAATCTATCCAACCGTAAAATGATTTTTGTGCCATAGAAGAAGGTGGCGATGCTAGGGAAGTGGAATGAAGTAGTCATTTCTGTGACCTTTTTTGGGTGGAAAATGAATTACGGTTAGGGTAGGTTGTTTTGTGGAATCGGGAAGGATGGGTGAGCCTTTAAAAGATTTAGATGAAGGCGACAGTAATGGTGGCTATAGTGGTGGCTGTGATGGCGGATCTGGCGATTATGTGGTGGTGGTGTGGTGCAGACGGCGATAGTGGTGGTTGGGGTGATGTTGTGGCAGCGACATCGACGATGGTTTTTGTGGTGCGTGGTGCAGGCGGCTTGGTGGTGGTCGGGGTGATGTTTAACTGAAAACGTCCAAAACACGTTTTGAAAATTTTGACTGAATTATAACTGAAAACACCCAAAACGAGTCTTTTTATGTTTTCTTTGTAAATTTTGAACTTGTTTTCAAAAAAGTATTTTCGAAAATAGGAAAAGAACACGTTTTCACTGTTTTGAAAAATCGAAAACAGAAAACGACTTAAATATGGTAAAGAGAACAGACCTTTAGTTAGGGTCCGTTTGATTTGACGGATAGGGACAACGAGGGTACGCAACAATAGACCTTCGGTAGGTGGTGGAAGTCTGGTTCCCATTTTACAATTTTGAATCTATCCAACCGTAAAATGATTTTTGTGCCATAGAAGAAGGTGGCGATGCTAGGGAAGTGGAATGAAGTAGTCCTTTCTGTGACCTTTTTGGGTGGAAAATGAATTACGGTTAGGGTAGGTTGTTTTGTGGAATCGGGAAGGATGGGTGAGCCTTTAAAATATTTAGATGAAGGCGACAGTAATGGTGGCTATGGTGGTGGCTGTGATGGTGGATCTGGCGATTGTGTGGTGGTGGTGGTGTGATGCAGACGGCGACAGTGGTGGTTGGGGTGATGTTGTGGCAGCGATAGCGGCGATGGTTTTTGTGGTAGTGTGGTGCAGGTGGCTTGGTGGTGGTCGGGGTGATGTTTAACTGAAACGCCCAAAACACGTTTTGAAAATTTTGACTTAATTATAACTGAAAACACCCAAAACGAGTCGTTTTGTGTTTTCTTTGTAAATTTTGAACTTGTTTTCAAGAAAGTATTTTCGAAAATAGGAAAAAAAACGCGTTTTCACTGTTTTAAAAAATCGAAAATAGAAGACGACTTGAAAATGGTAAAGAGAACGGACCCTTAGTTATTGTTCTTTGAATTTATGGCTGATCAAGGGAATCATAACTAATATTCTCTTACCATATCCGAGATGTTTGCCCATCTCGGATATGGTAAGTTGTATCTAAACGGTTGGATTGAGTTTCACTTCTACAACCAGATGGAAGAGGTCGCAGAACCTCCAAATTCCTCAAGAAACTTACATTTATGCGGCATGTTTTCCATAATGCACTTTCTACTTTTGTTTGTTAAGTCGATGGATGGGAACTCCAGTGTCTCTAAAATGTAGAATCAATGAAATGAGTATGCATGCTATATTTTCCTGTCTTGTAGAGAAGTGTTAAAGTCATGCAGAATCTAATAAAGTTTTATTATATTCAAAATGGAAATATTATATTTTCAGCCTCAGCACAACTTTGTGCGGCAGTGTTTTAAAAATGATGATTCATTTCTTGTAACCTCCAAACTCAATCGAGCAGAATTCACTATATTTCCGATGAGTCCTGAAAGCATCATAACATTAACTAATGTAATGACCGAAAGGGATTTTTCTAACTTTAGTTACTAAAATGTCAAAACAGAACATATAACCTGTAAAATTTGGGGACCTCATCCTCAAAGTTTGATCTTGCCGTCCAACTGGATTTTTCGCTCACTCATAAACTTCGTCTAACACCAGCTATGATCATCATAGCTTGAAGCTTAAAATTACTACTTAACAATGATTTACGCCTTCTAAAATACTACTTTATAGAAGTTCCGTGCATTTTGTTATGATGCCCCGTAGTTAGGCAAGAATCAACAAAATTCTTGACATGAGAAAACAACCCACAAATAAGACCCAGGCCCCCCCCCCCCCAATAAGGGGCCGCCATTTGGCCCTTAGGTAAAACATTATGTAAAACTTTAGGTACATCTAGAAATAAATATGAAACGTATTGCCTTTCAATAATATCATAGCAAGATTATCAACATAAAGCAACATTAAAGAACCCAATTTGTGTAGGCTCGTCAGCAGGCAAAAGGAAACTTAAAAGCAAACAAATTAACCTCTTTAAGAGTTTAAAATGTACTAGTCAGTAAGATATCAATAGTTCAATTGAATTCTCTTACACATGAACCATGATCTGTGTCAATTCATTGATCCACAACTGCAAAGCTCTTCATACTCTCAAAGGGAAACAACACATTCAAGTTACAATATTTAAGCAAATCAACCACAGGAAAAAATCACAACGTACCCCCAGGAATTTTGCACTCATCTATAATTACGATTCATCTTGTCATCTAGTAACTTTAATAAGCCATACCCTGCTATTTTTCACAGGGTCGTCCTTCTGTAGATGAAATAGCAGATGAAAACTGTGCCAACCGTGCATAGCGGGGGTAGATACCAGTAACTCAACTACTCAACGAAAAAAGTATGTTCATATCACATGTAAAAGAACAGAAAATCATTCTCCTATGATCCTGTTTCATCTCGAAGTCTTTGGGAAATGTCAAGACTGAGCATCTGCATGAACTCCTGCAAGTCACCAAAAAGAAAGAGATGCATAAATGCAAATATCCCTTCACTGCACAAATGGTGAAAGTCATAAAATTCTTACATGTGAAAGCCTGCCTTCACTGCACAATTCATTTACAAGATCAGCGCTGCCACGACCATATTGATGCACTGCACTTTCAACCATAGAGCGGAAAATTTCTCCAGCTGAATTTTGGTTTTCAAGCCTCTGAACTACTCGTTGAAGTTCAATCTGTTGAATGAGATATTCAAAAGAGAACTTTATCGATCAAAAGTACTGTGGTGTGACTACAGTAAGTATAGACTTGTTACACTTAGCTTCAGAAACTAAACCATAATTTAAAAAAAAAAAAAACGTAGAATTGCACAAATTACTTCACACGTTAGGAAACCAAATTAAGCTTAGCCCAGTATCTTCTTTCAGAACACTTTTTTTTATTATTATTTGAACAGGTATCTGACCAACATTTTCTGTGAAAGAAACAACGCAACATTTTCTGTGAAACACTTATCCAACCAACATTTTCTGTGAAAGTAATAACTATGCAATTTATAACACTAAAAGATTAAAATGTTAAGACAAAGTCCACAATAGCTTTAAAATTTCATTACATAGGATGGCACAGCAGATGGTTAAAATTAGCATTTTGCACTTGATTGAATTCCAAGAGCTTGTTTGGCAAAGCATAAAAAGTTTACTTATGGTACTTGTAAATATAAACCGACTTCTAAACTAAATAACATTTAATGGTCAGAGTTGGAAATGGTAAAGGGGCTTATTTTGACAAAAAGGTTAAAGTCATTCAATCACTAAGTAATTTTTTCGAAGAAGTAAAAGAAAAAAAGTAATATGGATAAGGGAAACTTTACTCTTTCTTCCCGAGCTTAGTTAAACATGCTCCAATAATGCAAGTACTAGCATCTTTTACGTGTGTGCATGTGTTCATCTTTCTTTCTTACATATACTTCATCTGTTCTAAGGCACAAACCTGAGAGTCCTCTTCAGTTGGTGCTATCTCTCCCCTAAACCTACTATTATACATCCCAGCAGGATTTGGTTGGGGTTCAGAGGAACCACCCCCGAGAGCCTGAGAAACAATAGGCATCATTTGTTGCATCATTGCTGACAGATCAAAGCCACCACCTTGGCCTCTATTCAAACCTGAAAACATGCTTCCAAGATCGTTGCTGTCAATCTGTTGAGCAAGTTGATTGACTGTACTCCTCATTGCTGGATTCTGAGTAAATTGTTGCATCATATTTCTCAACATATCCGGGGAACCAACCCCAGTTTGCTGTGAAACTCCAGCCAGTAGACCATCTAAAGCGGGACTTTGGAGGATTTGAGACATTGAGCTTGCTACATCAACCTGATCATTAGCATTTGGTCCTGCTGTCGGCACACTCGACACTACTTCCCTGGGAGGTTGTGGTGATTCCTCCAAGGGAGCATTATTTGCATTTCCCCTCGTTGAGAATGATGCAAGAGATTGCAAAACCTGCTGTCCAAATGTTCTAGATTGTTCGCTCTGATTACTAGCAGTTGCACCATCACTGTTCTTGCTTTTTGCTCTTTGTAGCCCACTTCGTCTCTATCACATTTTTACACACAGTGACTAAAACGAACAGAAAGCACAAGAAAGCCAAGACACACAAAAATTTGAAACCAAAATGATTTTGTAGAATATGAATAAACGTAATGTTTGTGCGAGAAACTATTCAGAACCAAAGTTAGTGTAAAACCCAAGCGGATTAGGAGGGTACAACAATTGTTCAGGAAGCATATAGGAATGAGAAAACATTATCTGACATAACAGTGCAATACAATGAAAACAAAGCTAATTTTACAGGAATCCATTAAATATGGCTTTTAAAATGGGATACACCTATTTTTTTTTATCTGAGCCCAAACATTATCCAAATACATATTGACATTCAAAACAAAAGCAAAATCCTACCTTCGGACGCAGGCCTGCAAAACCCAGTCCAATAGGCACGTCTGTAGGACCAACAGAAATATCTTTACCCTCAACAGCAAGGTCTGATTTACTTGACCGGTTTTGAGAGCCTCCCCCGAAACTAGTGGAAGGTTCACTCTTCGAGTTCACAACACCTCCCATCTCATCATTACATGGTTGGTGGCTGTGTGTCTAGCAGTTAAAAGTTCTTTAGTACAACTGTTGGTAATAACAAAATTCAGATCACTTCAATTTTGCACATTATGTACCATCTGATTGCCTACCATGGAAGGACCAGATAAAGCCTGACGGGTCTCCCCAACTCCATTGCTGGATGTGTTCATTTGTTGACTGCTTGTATCATCATTTCCAGCACCAGAACCAGCAGATTGTTCTTGATCAGTAGAATTTTCTGATTGGCATTCAAGAGATATAAAAGCACTTCAATAAAGCACATACATTATTACAAATTTTTAATAAATAGCCACATCACAAACCTGATGGGCCATGGTTTTCATTGCCTGCATCAGCAGCAAAACGTCTAAGCTCAGAATTAATTTCAGATATTACATTGGAAAAAGAATCAGAATCAAGAGCCTGTGAAACACCACCACCACCACCAGCAGAAACTGAAACAGCAGTGGACCCCGATGGGAAAGCAGTTGCAGAAACATTTCTTCCTGACAAAACCTGTGGTTGACCAGATTCACCAGAAGTTGTCCCGTTAACATGTTCTCCCTGCGTTCCTTCTCCATTAGGTGCCCTGCTACGCAGGTTAGAAACAATAGGTGCCAGTGATGCCCCTGGTTACAAAGATATTCCAACAAGTCAAACAAGAACGATGTAACTTATATCTGAACCGAAAACAACTTATGCATTCTTATAATCCACGTACCAGCATGAATATGTATATTTACATTCCTCGGTACATTGCCAATCCCAACTGGACCTGGAGCCACATGATTAGATGGCAAGCCAGCTGGACCACCAAAAAGGGAGCTGGTTTGGAGAGGGAAAGGCTGCAAATGAGCACATGGAAAGCCAAATTATCAAATTATGATTAGAACCATCACAGCCAATACAAAGTAGTACTCCCTGTCTCATAATATTCAGTATCTTAAATTTCATGTAATGACTCAGTAATTACAATATCTTAAAATGCATCTCATTAATTTTCAAGTATATTTCTTAAAACAAAGTAGATTTTTATTGATTATTCTTTTTCTTTTAATAAAAAAGATTGGTTGATTATACTTTAAAATGGTCAAGGTAACTCAAAAATACATCCATGGCTAGTAAAAGATAGGAAAAAATGAAAAAGTCACATCACAGTAGGATCGAGGGAATTGAGCAGAATACAAACCCATGGACAAAAATCTAAATGGCAACAGTAAGTAATTTCAGTCTACAAAGAATTCAAGACCCATAAGTTAAACCCCATCACAAAAAATGGCTGGTAGAATTAAAACAATTTCAAACTGACATGCAAAATCATATCAAAAATATTTTAAAAATTTCCTGGGCTCATACGAATCCAATTTTTTAGCGTAGCTCAAATATAGAAAGTCAGGCATTGTTGCATATTTAGCACATGATTTGAACTAAAGTACAACACTTTCAACACTCTTTCAAACAACCAGGACCTGATAAATAATGTTTGGACTTGGTAATAAGGATTAGGCCCTGACGGAGATATATAAACAGCAGGCCCAGCATTCAGAAAATATTCAGCCTGCATGAGCATCCTGAGATTGTTAATAACTTGAATCAGAAAATGGGAGCATATTGAGAGAGAGAAAATGAACATACAGGAGACTGTCCCATCTGAAGAGTCAATATTGTCCTCCCCAGCTCCAAAAGGAGAGCACCCAAATGTTGCATTGCAATACCTAATTGCACTGATTCTGACTGAATTTGCCCCCTTACTGTTGTATCAGTTGAACCTCCCTCTTGGTCTAAACGACCTGCAATGCACTACAAAAGTTTCAGCAGATTATGAACACATCAGAAATAAGGTGGAAATACGAGAAAAACAATTATTTAGTTAACTGAAGACATTGACTAATCTACAATTATGTGCAACAGAAGTACAATACAAGCGAGATGCCAGCATCATTTTTTTGATTGCTTCGTTGGCACAAGTCTGGTTCTGCTTTCCAAGCCAAGAAAAATTTAGATTACGCTTTTGTTTTTACATGATATCAATTCTTGGATTTTGTGACGCTAAATAAANTGACTAATCTACAATTATGTGCAACAGAAGTACAATACAAGCGAGATGCCAGCATCATTTTTTTGATTGCTTCGTTGGCACAAGTCTGGTTCTGCTTTCCAAGCCAAGAAAAATTTAGATTACGCTTTTATTTTTACATGATATCAATCCTTGGATTTTGTGACGCTAAATAAATGCAATCAGAAGAATAATTTCCAAGCTGAAGAAACCACTACAAAGATTAACATTTGGGCAAGTGATCTCTGAAATAGTGGATAAAAACAACTTACCTTTTTCTTTGTGAAGTATCAAGATACAAGGTTTAGCTATGCCATCTCACGACTGATCCAGGATGGTTTTCAAATTGAGACAAAAAATATAAACACGCAGGGATAGAGTAATAAGAAAATAGTTATTACAAACATTGTTAAACGCGCCCATCGCCGATTAGGTTAAGTTGGAGTCTAAAAAGTCAATAGACCAGCATGGAACACGGGAGAACACTCATTACATACATTGTTAAGCATAATTACACATACAAAGAACTGGTTTTAAATGAATTTCCAACACAACACCAACAAAAATGTCAGCATAAATTGATATTGTGCACACTCCAAGTTCTGATTTTAACCTTCCCGTATCAAACACAGCATTACATGACTATCTGGACAGATCAGCTAAACAAGTACTGGTTCTATGTAGTTCAAGTTCAATAACACTGACAGAGTGCCACAATCATCTACAAAGATATGATTCAACCTTCCAGGGGTATTGTAGAATCCAGGTAAGCAACAGACCTTTACTCCATATTCAGTCAATTATCTGAGTGTAATTTACTTCTCCATATTAAACAATAATAAACCATTGTAAAGGAAAACTGCTTCAGTTGCTTCACTCCTGAACGATTCAAAAATTGCCAACCATCCTTTTACATACAGTCATATGCAAATTTTAAGAATTCATAAAGGACTTTAGTCCGAAATTAAGAGTTAACAAAGACATCCAGGCATGATGTAAGCAGTGTAGGAGTATTGATCATTTTTTATTCGAATTCTCATAAACGTGGAGGTCCCTGAATAGCGTAAAGTGAAAGGCTTTAAAATCACTCCCCTTACGAACACCACTTAAGCTGCGACTCTGCATCAGGGACAAAAACCTATGGGGACAACACTTTTCAAGCGCATAGCACAAATGTGTGCATACAGACTACGCAAGTCATTCACAACAAAATGACCAGCGCAAGCGCACACGTCCAGGTGAAAGATAGGACAAAAACTAAAGAACCTGCAAAATCTGAATAAGGTGCTTACAGATAACGCTGAGATGGTAGGGCCACTAAGAAGACGTTGGGCATGTCGTAGGACAGTGCTCAGTGCCTCAGGTGTCGGAACACCACGAGAATTTGAAGGCAATTCACCCATAGATGGATCGCTGCTAACATTAGGTGACTGGTCTGGCTGATACCCTAGATTCAAAAACGGAGTAGCCAAGTTCAGAGAATCTTTACAACAAAATCAAATGCAGAAAAAGTGGAAAAGCATTACCATTTTGGGTGAATGCCTGTTCCATCCGGTTCATAAACTCAGTAAGTGTGTTCAATGAATTGGGAATTGGCTGATTACAATGAGAAAATAATAAATTAGGATATAACCAGATGCGCAAGTTAAAAAACACAGTTACAAAGTGGAGAAAATTCTACCATATTGAGCGAAGGAATAGCAATTGCTGTTCCTAGGGGAATTTGCATTGCATGAGGTGCAAATTGACCAGGTACTGCCTGCATGGGGGCAGATTGATTTCCAGCCTGACTCTGACTTCCAGCATTAACCTGTGACCCTTCTGTCCCATTTCCATGCGATGCCTGAAGATGAGGGTAGGACATTCAGTAAGCACGTTAATTAACCAGAAGATAATAAATGAGAGAACATGAGAAACAGATGGGGTCAAAATTCTGTTGCATGTGACCATTAGACCAGCAACACCATCCGCATTTTTTAAGAGCAGCGAGCAAAATCAATGCCAAATGTCAACATAGTACAACTTTAAAAGTGTAGATATCGCTCCAACTCTGAAAGAAAAGTTCAGTTATATCGCATATTGCTAATATTATTTATGTTTTATATTTAAATGTGAACAAGCTAATATACTTACAAACACAAGTCCTTGGAGGAAGAGATGCATGAAGAACAGCAAATTCAACTATGTAATATAACGTAAATGTAATATATTCAGCTAGAAGCAAAAACGCACGTGCATCATCAAAAAGTGACCAAAGCACACATAGACCTGACTAATGAAGCAGCAGTATCAATAACCAATTAAAGAAGCATGATTGGCATAATCTAACAGTTAAAAAAGTAATTGATATTTTCAAGTCAATTTTAATTTACATGTTAGGGTAATTCAAAATTTTCTTACTAAAGAATTTCTTATTTCAAGACCAACTCCATTTATAATAGGAAGTCGAGCCAACTAAAATAGCTATCCATGCTACAGACTCTTCCATGTAGCAATATATGGTAAACCGGAATCTCGGATCCTGCCAGTTAAACTGCATCTACCGTCCCACTCGTCAAAAAAATTAAGCATAAATAAATGTGGTATCTGCAGTATCCACTCCAATGTCCTTTATACAAGAAAAAATATATGTGAACACATAAGACTTAAGGGTGGCCACAGTTGGGGGAAAAAAAAATCTCACCTGCAAGCCTGGTTGTATACCACCTGCCAGGTTGCCAATTCCAATAGAGTTCAACACAGCCCCAATGACCTAAAAAGTGAGCAAAACACTGGTGAACATAGTTCTGAATATCATGCCAGAAAGTTTAACAAAACCACACAATATACCCGACTCAGATCTGGTACAACGGCTTCCCCAGGCCCAGGTTCTCCAACGTTTAAGGTACCCAGTACTACACTGTGTGTGATTTGTCCAATGCGGTTGCGAGGGCCACCAGCAGGATATTCTTGGCCTGTACCAGCAAAAACAAAATCAAATAAAAAATTCTCGAACAAGATTTGAGAATAACTTAAAAAAAACCGAGCAACATAAACGAATAAGAATAATATATATACTACTACCTCTGTTATCATTACTTGCCATTGCATCTCCAGTACCACTGTCAGGAGAGGGCTGCGGCTGCCTTTCCACTAAATGTAATGTATCCCCATTTTCCACATCTATTAGGTAGTTAAGTGGAATGAAGCCATGTAGGTAACAGAACATAGGTAAGTTTCCATAAACGTGTACAAGATAAACACGATAACTTTCTCACATCCGATAACCAAAGGAAACACCTTATCCATGTAAACTATATTTTATTGATTTATATTTTTTGTTACTTCCACAAAAGAATTACAGAGAGAATAGCTTTCCAGGTAATACCAAGCTCCAGAAAATGATTACATAAAAAAATTTATATGTAAATAGAACAAAAAACATTTCAATGATTCTCAGGATCAAGGTCACCAACCCTTTCCTCCGTAACATACAAATCCTGAGATACTTTGGTTCCCAAAAATAAAAAATAAAACAGACTAGACCATACATCATCATCCTAACTTAGACATTGAGTGCTGCCTGAAAGTATATATGTGGATACTTCTTAGGTATTCTTGGTCTGCATTGCATAATAGGTTCATTAAATCGCGCTTTAGTTTTGATATAATGCCATTTCTAGAATTTTTGATTTACCATTTATATATTCATGGTTTCGCCAAGATGGAATGAAAATATTTCTAGGAAGATCATATTCCCCAAATGTACCTTAAAAACAGCATTATATGGAAAAATGGAAAATTTGTAAAAATTCTAAAAGGTAAAGAACGATGGAACTAAATGAAGACAGAAACGATTTCTTTCTTAATTGCCACTGGTTGATATTTTACTTTATACTACAAGAGCAAAAAGAAAAACAGATCAGTGGCATCATAGTTGGTAGGATACTATATTCAGAAAGAGGGTGATCATCCTTCAAGACTTTCCCCCTAAAAATGAGACGTTGCTGCCCAATGGGGACACCGATTTGAGTAGCAATTTTTTCTTTGAATGCTGATACTGCCATCTGAAATCACGCAAGTCTATCATGTTAGAGAGTGCTGATGCTGCAGCCAATATGTAGTATACAACTATACAAGAATTTGTTTCTATCTTTCCTTCTGTTTTCAGAGTGGGTGGGTGATGAAAATGCCCAAGAGGGCAGTATCTATCTTCTAGAGAACTCAATTAGTGAGACATTTGGGCAGATAAAGATTTCAGGCAGACCACTGGCCCCATGCTTCCCCTAATATTTCACACACACGTCCCTAGACATAAAAATAAGAACTTACATTCTTATCTGCTTGAAAGCTGAAAATACGGGAATCAAGGGTCTTGATATTGAGCTCCACAGTTGACTGAGAACTTCCACCAGAGACATCACTCGAACTTGAACCTTCAAGGGGTTGCTGATCTGCCATGTGACTTCAAGGGCAACCAACTACATAAAAATAAACACAATCAACAAAGGAAATAAAAGGCCGTTGACACAGTACGAACAGTAAGTAAAAGAGGAGTAACATATGGAATTCCAGGTTCCATTATACATGACAACATGATGTTAGATTGTACAAATTTACCATAAATTAACATTTCGACCCCCAGGAATTTAGAAGCATTGTGAGGAATGTAGATAGGGACAAAAGGTATTCTTAGTAGAATAAAAATAAATATAGATTGATTCAGATTAGCTTATCTCAATTTATTATAGTTTTCTAATTTGATTTAAATTAGATTTTATTTCCTTAGTTTCCAACTTAAACTAAGTTTGGTTAAACTCTGTATCAAGAAGATCTATGCATTGCAATAGACTTTATAGTTAAAATTCGTTATTCAATACTTTCTCCCCATAAAATATCTCTATTCTCTCCCACTTCTCTCTCTATTTCTCACAAGTCCAATAAATTACTCATTGTGAACATTCATTTACGAGCTTCCTACATCACTCCAATATGGAGTTACTTTAACATATGTATATTTTGAGAAAAGACTATAAGGGTCCGTTTGATAACAACGAATTCCATGGAAAATGTCACATAATTCCACTTTGACTGCAACGTTAAAAAAAAAAAAATCGAATTCCAAAGTACAACCACTTTAAGCTGCATTTTCTTTATTTTCATAAAAAACGAATTCTTATAGATTTTGTGGGTTTTTATTTTCCAACTAACATAGAATTGGAATTCATTTCCACCTTTACGTATCAAACGGACCCTAATTGGATTTCATTTTGCATGGAGAAACTATTATTTTGGCCCACAAAGAAAAATAGAAATCCTAAGATATCCAATTTTGGACAAAGGGAGTGAATCTGCGTACACGAGAGGAGAAGAGAAGAGAAGAGAAGCGAGTTGTCCCTACTTCCTAAGAGCCATCTCCAATCCAACAAACTCTTTACATGTAAAATTTAAAACAAAGAGTGGATTTGACTCTCCAAACGCAAAGCCTGATCGTCTCTCATATAATATAATACTTCTAGTGCTCTAATCTATCATTGCACATTTTTCCACGCACTCACTCCGAAGAAAGAGAGAAAAAAAAAAGGAAGTTAGGTTAAAAGGGAGGGAAAAAATCACAATACACATTTAGCCCTTATTTGATCCCTATTGTTTTCAAATACATTATTCTCTCTTATTTTTAATCATACATTTTCCAATAAAATAATATTACAAGCAAACCCGAAATTTTTCCGCATTTTCGCATTTTTTAATCATGCATTCTCTATCAAAATGCTATTACAAAAATGCATTTTGAACAAAAAAAATGGGGCTCAAACAAGTCATTAATATAAACTGTTGCTGAACTTGTATTAAGAGTTCAATTCATTATTTTTCAATATTCTTCAAGATGCTCTCCCAAGAGACGTACCTATGGCTATGGCTAGTAGCTGTCAATGACCAGATTAAGGCACACTCTACTAAGCTGATAGTGTAACGAACAAAACAACATTAACAGGAGTTAAAAAGAAAGATTAAGGCCCGTTTGATGTAGTTTTTTTGAGAATAATTTTTTGTGAAAAAGTGATTTATTGTTGAGCATGTCATTAAAAAGTAGGAAAACTTATAAGCTCAAAATTAGTTTATTAGGAGAACGTGTGGTTGAAAATGAGTTTGGCTCAATGTTGAATCTACGAAGCATGAACATGCTGAAAAGAGATTTTACATCCATACAACAATGCAATGGCTTCAATTCAATTGCTGACTCTCTTTTTTTTAGGGGCCTAGGCGTGTATTAAAATGTCAATTAATCTGGATGTTTCACTAAGCCCACTGTTTGAGACCAATTTTTTTGAGTAGATTTTCAAAAAGTGGTTTTATGGTCAATGTCGGGTTAAAAAAAGTATTTTGAAGAATATGTGGTTAAAAAATAGAAGGAAGAAAATTGGATTTTATGTGCAAATTATTTTATTAGGAGAATTTTTTGTTGAAAATGAGTTAAGAGAAAAATGAAATTTAAAGAATTGGACCTTAAACAGGAGCTTAATATTAAATTATATCAATCATTAAATACCATTTGCAAAATTTGATCAAACTGCTTATATTATGGACAGAAGTCAGTGTGCACAAATACAACCAAAACTACAAACAGCGCATTGATATCTAAATTTGCTGAATTTAACAGGCATGAAAAAACAGAAACAAATTTCCAATAAAAACATAAGCTTTCTAGTTATTTTGTACGATTTTAACAAAGCACAAAAAAAAAATTACAAAGGCAACGAGCAACTCTTCAAATACGTCCTCAAATTGAAATGCATTACAAACAACCAAATTCTAAACCTAAGCACCCGTACCATCATAAAAGGAACAGAACTTCATAGAAGATATTCTGAAGCAATAAAAAATGTCAAAAGTCATTCAGGAATGGGGAAAATAGAAGCAATGGAAAACCAAACAAGGAAAAAAAATGAGGAAGTTGCAGATTTCATGTTTAACAACAGGGGCGCTATTCTCCCCATAGGCAGACAAAAAAATGTAAAACTGCAATAAACAATTTCAGTCAAAAAGCTATTATATCTTCTGATCCATAAGAGTTGAGTAATCCGCCTAGGGTTTACGATGATAAAAAAGAAATCAAGAGTCAAGAAAAATAACAAAAAAAAAAGGAATTGAAAGAAAAATAGGATCTGGAAATCGAACCCTGTAGATGCAACAAATGAATTTGGAGAACTTCCTGTGAGAGCTAAGTTATCTCCGATTCGCACAAAATTGAGGTCAAAAGAAATAATACGAGAAGGGATGAAATGTAAATGAGAGCGTTTTTATATGCTTGTGAGCGTGATTCCAGAAGGATCTAGATGGCAAATGTCCTGTGTCTCGCTTGCATGTGTATTTTGAACTAAAGTCGCATATATGTACAGCGCCTTTCGTTGGAAAAAAGTAGATTCTGAGTTTTCGTATGACTAGGGTCAACAAACTCCATGAGAAATTTGAATGTTATAGGATGATATTGCATGAGTTACTTTTATTAATTATTTTTTGAAATTCAATAGATTTTGCAAAAATAAACTTTTTGAATAATATATATATTGAAAAAATGTACGTACAAAATTATTTTATTAAAAAATATGTAGTCAAAAAAGAATTCGTAGAAAAATAAATTTTGAAGAAGAAAGCTCAAATATGGGTTTAATATATTTTGTATATAGGTAAATATATTTTTGTTGAGATTTTTTATAGAGAAAATTTACATTTTTCATTATCAGCCTTTACAAAAATGTAATAAATATATTATTAACTTTTTTGTAATATAATCTATCCACAGCATTTCAATCGTGTTGCAAAGCTCATCGTTTCCTTCATTTTGATCACCGACGAATGTATCATTCTCTTTGAATAAACATAATAATAATAATAATAATAATAATAATAATTACAAATGAGTCATATAGCTATACAAGAAAATGAAGATTTATGGGCTAATCTCTTACCATGAAAGGCACAAGATTTGGGTCAAAAGGGAAAAACGGAAGAAACGGAAAATATAAAACAAGATTTTTGAAAATCCAAATCTGAAACGTCGACACGAAGTAATGCAAAATTCAAATCTGAATTCGAATGTGGTTGGCCCAAATGGGGGACCCATAAAAAGATTTTTCCTATTCATCATTTTGTGCGCACTTATCATTGGATGAACCGATATTTATTTTTGTGTTGTTTGAGATATGGGTAAGCAGTGGTGGCTGTGTGCATTGTGTGGATGCGTGGGAGTGGCGACGACTAGGTTTACTATTTTTTTTATGACTTAAGTGTCCGAATTTCGTCCAACTAATCTTATGGAGTAACGGCTTTCCCCCTCGGTTAATCGCCCGAGTAAATTTCAATGCAGTCACAGCTTATACACACTTAGACCGAACATTCGAAAAGCAATTCTCCATCCTGTAGACCTCCCTTTACGATGTGCGGACAAGACCTTGAAGGGGCGACAAAGCGCATTATAACTGAGTCAAACATTTTATTTAGGGTTGACTAACGAAATTTTGGAAGGAATTTATCCAATGGTTTACAACTACCGTTTAAGTGAAATGTTTGAGACTTCGACCGCAAAAAATTGAAAGATTTAAAACCGCTACTGCAATTATCCCTTTTTAAAATGTACAATTAAAAATCAATGTATGAAAAAAATAATTTTTAAATAATTACTTAAGAAAAGTAGATCTAGCGCATGCACAAGCGCGCCAAAAGAGCCAATCAATGTGATTAGAGAATCCACTAACCAAAATCTACGAAATTTGTGGGGGCATACTGACTCTTTAACTTTGAAAACCATGTCGAATGAATAATGTTACCCAGCCTCCATTTACCCCTAATTATTTTTCATTAAATTATAATTTATTTTTATGCGTCTTTTTATCAATTACATATTGTTCAATAAAATAATATGACACGTACGTCTAAAAAAATTTCTTTATTTTTTAATCATACATTTTCCAAAAATTTACTATTTTTTTATTATAATGTGAAATAATGGAGGCACCTAATACTGGTGGTATTCCCGTCTACGTGACATTATGTTCGAGCCCAAACAGGAGCTATAGTTACTCTCACGATTGCGTTATTGAACTTTAAATTGTTTTTGACTGATCACTGAATTTTAATATGTTGCACTTTATTACCCACCCACCATGTTTCATTAGTTATTGAACTTATAGACGCGTCATGTTTTACTCATTGAATTTTAAAATGCTTTTGAATGGTCACTAAAATTTATAATGTTTTTAACTAAAATTGATTTTCCACGAGATTCGACCAAGATACAAATAAAATAAGGGTGTGTTTAATGAATGTTATTGAGGAAAGAATGTATTTTAAATAGTGATATGATGAGAAATGTATGGTTAAAAAGTAAGAAAAAATTATTAATGTGATAGAAAATATTAATTTATTGAAGAATGTGTGGTTGAAAATGAATAGAAGAATAAGAATTAAAATTTTAATGTGTACCAAACAGGAGCTTAATCTACATTCTTGATTTAAGGAATAAAATGACATACAATTAAACTATTACCTAGTTTTATTGAGGAAAGAATGTATTTTAAATAGTGATATGATGAGAAATATATGGTTAAAAAGTAAGAAAAAATTATTAATGTGATGGAAAATATTAATTTATTGAAGAATGTGTGGTTGAAAATGAATTTTGAACGAATATATTTTAAAATAATGTGCGTCAAATAGAGGCTAAATATCGAATAGAAAATGAGACTCTCAATTTAAGAAAATATTGATATCGGTAAAAAAAAAAAAAGAGAGTAATTTATCTGGTCCTCAAAACCAATGTTCAATGGCATGAAGCATGCTAGTTTCAAATGGTTATAAATCTTAATTTAAATTATAATATTCCTTTACGTCAAGAAAATAAAATAGAGAAATTATTTTTTTTCATTTCGATTGAGATTATAGAATCAAATCAAGAAAACAAAAAACTATCTCAAACATACAATGAAATTCTCAATGTCTGGTCAATAATATTAATCAAGATTAATAAGTAAAATTTTTAGAATTGTCACAACGTAATTAATGAGTAAAAATGGTATCATCTTCGCATTTTATACTTCAAAATTTTCAATTTTTGAATAGTTGAATTCATTTAGTAAAGTTCAGTAAATAAAACATGAAGGAGATATAAGTCTAGTGACCAATGAAACACGGTAAATGAGTGATGGAATGCAATATGTTAAATTTTAGCGTTCCCTTGAAAATATTTTAAAAGTTCAACGAGTAGAACGTGACGAAAATATAAATTCAATGAAGAATTGCAGCCAATGTACCAAACATTTCATTTAGAAATAGACTTAACTTAAGCCTTTCAGTCGTGTCATCTAAAGTACCAAACCTTTAAAAAATTCACAGATGAAATCCAATATGACGGTTTCCGTTAGTTTGACCCCCATAAATGAAAGTTTTTATAATTTTGGCCAAATAAGGCAAGGCATTTACGCTAAAACACATTTTTTTTCCTATTAAATAAAAAAAACCACGACCACCCACCCCCATCTTCCTTTTCTGCAACCCCCTTCAACCCAAAACCAAAATCAAAACCACCTTTACCCAATTGACGGCCATCGCCATCCCCACTGCCTCAACGTCGACGCCACTTCTTCCCATTGTTGTTAGTCGAGCAGAGAACTATTCAAAGGGTGAATATTGCAGTCACATTCCGAAATTACATTGCAAATTACTGTTGAATTTTGAATCGAGATCATCGAATTGATCATTGTTGAAGCTCCCGATTTCGGGTACAATTGTTGAGACATGTCTAGACCACATATTCTACAATCACATTCATTGATTTTCATTACATATTAGGGAATCAATGTTGAAGGTGTTTTTAGTTGCAAATCAAAACTTTCGCACTTTATTGCATTGATGATTTTTCTTGGCGATCGAGAGGGTAGCTCGACTATGTTTTAAATCTTGAATTTACCACTATTTTGGGTAGTAGCCTTAGTCAATAATTTGGTGGAGATATTGGATAACATAAAAGACGTGGTTGAAAAGGATTTTGTGGACTTTTTCTTTACATTCATTTTTCAGTTTAGGGTGTGTTTGAGCCACATTATTTTGAAATAATATATTTTGGAATAATAAATTGATAAAGAATGTGTGCTAGAATAAAGAAGGAAAATTTATTGTTGTGATGAAAAATATTATTTTATTGAAAATGAATAGAAGAAGGAAAATAAATTTTTTAATGTGTGCCAAACAGGAGCTTAAAGCTATTTGGAAAGTGGATCACATGAGTTGTACTCCAAGATATTCAATAATTCAAACTCACTCCCTCATCCCCAATATTTTATAGTTTTCCGTTTTCGAGTTCCAAACACCATCTTCCGATCTACAAGCTCCAAAGCTATGAACTATCAATTTTAATTTTTTTGTTTCTAATATTTCCATAAAAATGGAAAACAAATATTAGTGTTCCTGTGCCGACAGTAGCGATGACAACTGATGCTGAGTAAGGGTGGTTTGGTTTTGGGTTGGGTGGGTTGGAGAAGAAGGAGATGAGATAGGTGGTTGTGGTTTTGTCTTTTTTTTTTTTTAAACATTTATTGAAGGAAATGTGTTCCACCTAAAATGTCATTGCTTTATTTGGTCAAAGTTATTCATTTTTTAGGTCAAATGACCATTTCGGGGGTCAAACTAATGGAAAACCTCATTTTGGACTTCATATGTGAATATTTAAATATTTGGTACTTCGAATGGCACAAATAAAAGATTTGGGTCAAATCTGCTCCTAAATAAAATGTTCTATACCATGACTGCAATTCTCCCTAAATTCAATGATTAATTACATATAACGCAACAACTCCCAGTTGTCAGCAAAGGAGTTTGAATTCGACTTGCGAACTGCCGGATGGGCCATACAACGACTATTTAGATTAGCTTCTGTCTGCTGTCTGCTATCAACTACAGTAAACACAAAGCGACCATTGTAAGCGCGGGTCCCACCTAATGTATAAAAAAAAAAAAAAAAAATGTGTGTCTAAACCTGTAAAAAACCTGTAAGGGAAACCCTGGCAGTGAAGAAGATTTCTATATGTAAAT
>CAIGRQ010223821.1:0-16256 GCA_903798375.1 Fraxinus sp. D2006-0159 | reverse complement strand
AAAAAAAAAATCATGCCGAATACCATTCGTTTGACTTTGTTTTGTATGGAAATTGTCTATTAAAGGGAAAAGATTTTTTTACCATTGTTGATAGAATTTTTTTCAATTGCCAAAAAAAAAAAAAATAGTAATTGATTTTCCCATAAATCATGGAAACCGGCACATGAGAGCCAAAACCAAAAAAACAAATTGTCTAGAAAAAAGTGTATCAAATATGCAAAAAGTGGAAGTTGAAATTCCTTTTCCATTTCCCATAGAAAAAAAATGGTGAATCAAATATAGCCTTATTTGTCAAATAAAAAAAAAAAAAAAAAAGTGATTAATACCACGTGAAAATGTGTTTTTGACGGGGAAAAAAATCATATCTCCTAGCCTGAAAGTTTAAATTGAAACCATTTACATTAGCTAGATCGCCGTTTCTGTGATCCTGATGCCACGTCGCAGGATCGATTGGTCTTGGAAATGGAGTTGGACAAAATGCTCAATTTGAAACAAATGTTAGGGAGAGATCTGAATAAAAATGAAGTTGAGTGACCAAAGTAAAATAATATTGTAAGTTGGTTAACCTCCGGTGAAAGTTTTCCAAGTTATAATCTAAACGTCGTCGTTTCACAACGCCCAAAAGCCATATATATTTACAACAAGAATTATCCATATATTTATCGTCAACTGGTTACCTCATTCAGTGACGTACCTAAAAATCCCAAAATTTTCAGATTGAAATACAAAATTTTCCCAAAAGAATTCTAAATCTTTCCTCAAAATCTCTAATCTTTCAAAAATAATTTCTATTAAGCTCATGATTAAATTTTCGAATTTCTCGCTATTTCTCCTGCTGTGGATCGCATCGATCGCGCAGAAATGCTTGTGCTCTTCGATAATTAATCCTTCTAAAGTCAAAACTGTGTCATGGAAACCCAGGTATTTAATATAATTAATTAAGAACTGAAAATTATTTAGTTTCTTAATCAATTTATATTTCTTATTATTTTGGTAATTAATTAAGTAATATTGTACTGATTGAACGATTTATGGAATGACACTTCAGAGCATTTGTTTACGAAGGCTTTCTTACGGAAGATGAATGCAACCATTTAATATCTCTCGTGAGTATTTCTATTTTGAATTAGATGTTCTCACTTTTATGTGTTAAGGAATGGATTGGCATTATGTGATTAAATTAGGCAAAATCAGAGTTGAAGAGATCAGCGGTGGCGGACAATGAGTCTGGAGAAAGTAAGCTGAGCGAGGTTCGGACCAGCTCCGGAATGTTCATTCCAAAAAACAAGGTTTGATTTTGTCAATTTATTGTTGCTGGGTTTTGCTGTTGCGTGGCTTATAAGTGTTAAAAGTGTATTAAATGATAGATTTCAAAATAATGTTATTCAGCACCACTCATGTCAAGCATTAGCTTAGATGGCGACTGTTCGTCATTAAATGATATATTCACTTAGATGCAATGTAGATGATTCATTTAATTAAACCTATCAAGCGTGAACACCTGGTGCTCTAGTAGAAAGGCTGTCGTATTCAAGTTTGAATGTAATAGATAGTCCAACATTTATTTCAAAAGTCATTGTGGTTTAAATGAGTGCTTAGGAATGTTAAAAATTGCATGATTTGCTATTTAAGGTGATCATAAATGATTCCTTGTTGAACTGAATCTTCATGGAGACAGCATTTGACATTAACTAGGTTAAAGAGCGTAGTATGAGATAAGTTAAATGCCAGCTTCATCTCATGGGCTCATCTTTTGAAGTGTGTTTGGCCAGTGAGTGTTACGGATATTTTATAGTGAATTTATTTAATGTGCTGTAAATGTTCTAGAAATTGTCATTATAACTATTTTAGAAAATATGCATAGTACAAGGAACGATTATGTGAAATCTACCGGAATCTGAAAATTCTCCAGGCCAATTCATTCTTCTATTTCACGTTTTACCCTAAATTTAGGCTTTTGATTGTTGAGAATTTCATCTTACTCTTTCGTTTACCCATCTCTTCCTGTAGGATCCTATCGTTGACAGCATTGAAGAGAAGATTGCTGCATGGACATTCTTACGAAAAGGCATGACATAATTAATAGAGATGTGACTTCAATAATAAATTTGCTTGCTCATGCTATCAACAGATATTGTGACCAGCCCATGATTGTTTTCCAAATTATATTTGATGGTTTTCCAATTTCAGAGATGTGAAATATATAGTTTTATTAATTCTTAGTACCTGGTTTTTCCTATTTCTTAAACTAATGTTGTCTGCTTTTTTCTTCTTCAGAAGACCTGTATGCTGCCTCGTATATCACTCTACTTTGTCTCCAATAATGAATACTTTATCGATGTTCTTCATCTTTTACCACCTCATATTCTGCAACAGAGGATGATGAATACTTCATCATTGGCAGTCGAATACTGGTAGAACATGAGTTCTTAGTAAGACTAGCTACATCCTAGTGTTGTCAATTTATGTTTTAGCTTTTCTTGGTCTGCAAAATCCTCCTCACCTTAATCTATCTAGCCATAGTTCTTAGCTTGTAAAAACCCTTGGTACTGAACTCAGTGGATTTCGAAAAATTTGATCTATCTATCTTATTAAAACACGAGGCTACACAAAAATACCATTTGAAAGAACAAGTTCAATATGGAAGTTTTTGATTTATCCAACATTACAGATGGCATTTACAATCATATATTTTTTGGAAATCTGTTTACTCTAATTCATTTTTCAGTACAATTTTAGGACAAGCCAGATAAGAGAAAATAGTCATGTGAAAGGAAACATTAATTCAAGATTGATTGGTTGTTGAAGTAAGTCTACCTAGTATATTTGTTTCTGCTATTGTAATACTCCTTCCGTCCCACAAAAATAGGTTTATTTCTATTTTCATTTAGATTAAAAAAATGTAATTAATATAGTTAGAAGCATAATTTTTTTACATTTTTCTAAGTATATAAATAATGGTTTAAATAGGATTAGTTTATATTTGTTGATAACAAAGCACATTAAATAAGGGTATATTTAGAAAACTAAAAAATCAACTATATCCCCAACAAGGAAAGTGGACAAAAAATGAAAGCAATCATATCTTTATGGAACAAAGGGAGTATGTTTTTACAAATATCAACATGTAATGTGCATTATGCAAATTATTAAAATTAAATAAAATTTAAAAAAATACATAAGGAAGGTTGGCAATTTCTGGCTTAAGATGCATTTGGGCCACATTATTTTGGAAGAATGTATTCTGAAATAGTAGATTGATGGAGAATATGTGGTTAAAAAAGAAGGAAAAGTGATTGATGTGANATTTTATTGAAGAATGTGTGGTTGAAAATGAGTAGAAGAATGAAAATGAAAATTTTAATATGTATTAAACAGGGGCTTAATCTTGGAGTCGAAAAACTTTGAATGATACGAAGGTAGCACATATAGCTTAAGCTTTAGAGTCTGTAAATAATTGCTCAACCCATTATGACATGAAAATTGTAAATGAATAGCATTGATTTGCTGACCTAACCCACATCAACCAGTTAACATGGAATTAACATCATTGTATAGTGTGGAGAGGAGCCCTGTTCGACCTGGCTTACGTAGACAACCCAAATATTGGTTACATAAAGAGTGATGTTTTCTTTGAACATTGTTGCATTATGTGTTAAGTTGTCAAAAATAATGGTGTTGAGCAGGTTTTGTCACCATGGATAGATAATAATTAAATGTGTTAGGGTGTATCGTGTTGACCAGTTTATTGGCAGGTTAATAGGTTATGTTTATGTTGAGCTCTTCGGACCATGATGGGTTTGTTACGGGAGACAAACATGACATGACCATCTAAGTTGCCAACCCTTGGACCAAGCATTTATAAGGAGTAAGAAGTTTATAAAACTCATGGAGTCAGATAAAGTGCTAATGTTGGAAATTATAATATAACCAGAAAATGGAATACTTGCAAGGTGCCAGTGGTAGCATATTTTCGGCCCAGACCCAATATTTGAACTAACCCTTCCTTGCTACAGCATAAAATTGGTTACTATTTTTCCTTGCTTTGCATTTGTTTTCGGTTGCTACAGCATTAGTTTGGAGATTTCATAGATCTTGGGCACCTCTCTGTGGTTTTTTTTCCCTGTGTAACGGGTAGATGACGTGTACTGCAAATGTTAAGGTCTGATTTCTTTCTTTTTATTTTTCACTTAGAAAATGGAGAAGACATGCAAGTACTAAGATATGAGCCTGGACAGAAATATGATCCTCACTATGACTACTTCGTCGACAAGGTGAATATTGCTCAAGGTGGACACCGCATAGCGACTGTTCTAATGTATCTTACTGATGTTGAGAAAGGAGGTGAAACAGTGTTTCCCTCAGCAGAGGTTAGTCGAATTTTCCACTTTTTAATCTTTTTAGTTCACTTATAAAATATTCATAGTTCTGTTCAGTTTTTATTTGATATATGAGGTGATTATGGTTTTATGAATGGTGATTTCTAGTGAAACTGATCAAGCATTGGTCAATCATGCTCTCAGTTTCTGCAGATTCTCGGGAGAGAATTACAAGAACATTCACTCAGAAATTCCTACTTGTCACTGTCACAGGACATGACTAAAAGTTCATTCTCTGAATTAATCATTGTTGTCCCCTCCCTAATTTTTGATGGTTTAATTTTCCTTCTCGTGACTATTCACACAACTGTTCAGGAGACATCTCATCGCAGGTCGGTTTCTGTCGATGAAGATTTATCAGAGTGTGGAAGGAAAGGTATTGCAGGTGAGACATTAAATCGCATGTTAATCACTAAAGTAGATTCCATATGCCACGTCATCAGAATGTTAATGTGCTCGTCTTCTTTTATATTGAAAATATTACAGTGAAGCCACGGAAAGGAGATGCCCTTCTTTTCTTCAGTCTTTATCCAGATGCAGTTCCTGACCCTACCAGTCTCCATGCGGGTTGTCCTGTAATTGAAGGCGAGAAGTGGTCTGCGACAAAGTGGATTCATGTGGATTCTTTTGACAAGGTTGTGGGATCCAACGGGACCTGTACAGATGCAAATGAAAATTGTGAAAGATGGGCTTCCCTCGGGGAATGCTCCAAGAACCCTGGGTATATGCTCGGATCTTCAGATCTTCCAGGATACTGTAGGAAGAGTTGCAAAGCATGTTAAGTTTTTCAACGGATGCTTCCACAGACAATCATCTTTTCACCATTGTATTTCTAGTTCTTGTTGATTTTTCTTTCTATGTCACACTTCATTTCCTGATTATGATGTTGTTGTAATGTTTTACTCCTTGCCATTAACCAATTTTGCAGTTTCCTGATAGATGACTGTTCTAAAATATATCCTGCAGAAGGTTTTACCTGATGAAACAAAGATGCATTCAGTATTATCATATTTACTATTTTTTCTTCTTTTATTCTTCCTTTACTTGTCTTTAGCCATTAGGGGAGAGACATTAGGAGCGAGAGTTGAAGGCTGATCACACCTTCCATCACTGTCAATGCCATGGTTTTGACGAGGTAGTCAAATTCGCACCTAATCATCCGATTTTTCAGATACATCTGACATGGGGTAGGTGGAGAACGAGTGTTCTACCTATGGTGGTCGTCTTGTGGTTTGTGTTGAGGCTGAGCCGAGATCAATGTGGTTAAGAAGTCGTTGGCCTAGTCGAGCATGTGGACTTCTCATCCGGAGTGCGCGCTAGTGACCGCAAGTGGGAGCAAGAGTAATAACTAATAACTATGGTAAATAGTGGAATGACAATAAGTATTCATTTTTCCATTATTGCATTGGGAATTTTCCTTGCCAACTTAATGACAAGATGTCTAACGTTGTAACATAATTAAAACCTGGAAAAAAAAGTTATTTGTGTTGGCTTTTTTTGCTTTTATATTTTTCAAATTTGTATCTAATAGGAGCATTTAGTGGGCTCTTTTCTCAACATCTTATCAATCACCGTGACTGATTTGATGAAAGTATATTTACAAAATGTTAGTGGATCGCAAGGAGATTTCCTCGTCACATCATAAAGCCAATAATTGAAAGCAATATCAGCTTACGAGCGTTAGGCATTTTTCTCCCCTTAAAAAAAAGTTAAAATTTACATTTAACTTATTTTATCAAATAAATGATTTTAACAAGTATCGATTAATAACATGACACATCCATATATTGATGAGTTAGTTTACAATAGATTTCAATATTCGAATTAAATTTGTTATACTAAGAACGGATGCTTAGCTCCCGTTTGTTTCTCATTTTTCATCTATAAAAATGAAAAATATGATCGTTATCTATTACATCAATCTATCAATTTTGAATTTTTATTCCTTGTGTGGGGTCCAATAACGGTTATATTTTTCATTCACATTCTGCAATAATGTGGCTCAAACAGGGCCTTAATAAATCAGTTCTCTATTTTATCAGGTATATTTATAAAAATCACTTTTTCTATTAACTAAGCTTAAACTTAATTTTTTTTTTTAAGAAAATAAGACTTTCTAAAATGTAACTTTAAATAGATCTAAACATATTCTCTATGCAACATTGAGAGGTACTCAGAGTAACTAACGGGCTAGATTCTTCTTGTTTCTTGCTATGGAGACATTAACGTATAAAAAAAAAATCTAAATAGAACATGTTAATAAATCAACACATAGGTACAATTAACATAAAAGAATTTATATTAACTACACTTATCGAGTAGATCGATCAAAATGTCAAATTTGATATCTCAAACATGAAAAATTATGACTTTTTCAACCTCACCAAATATAATATTGTGCCATTTGACCACTTTATTGATCCATGGAGTGAGAGGAACCATATAAAAAGAACCTTTTTTTAGAAAAATAAAAATAAAAACTTTTTCAATAAAATTAAAGTCAGTTGATTCGAAACATATCTCATTGCACATAAGGAATCCGACGAGGAAATCACTATGTTACGTGTCAGCATGTTTAAATGTGTTTAAAAATTATTTTTTAAAAAGTAAGCTTTATTTATAAAAGAAATAATTATGAAAAACATTTGATAAAAGAAATAATTGTAAGTTTCAAGCTCAACCTAGTATTCCGCTTACAAGTCAAAGAAAAAATTATTATTTTCTTTTCAATATGCTGCCCAACTAAAAGGATTTGCAATCTTCTGATAGCTACAACAATTATTAGTTAATTGATTTGAAGATATATTAAACAAAGTGACTATCTTTTTGGAATTTTCTTACTGTCCTAAAGCAAATTTGTCAAGACATGATTATGCCCATGCTCGTCATCCATTTTATCAAACGTTGTTTGTGTAACAGTGAACAATCTCCACCATATATTCACTCAATAAAATGGGAGACAAAATACTGAAACACACCCTATATTCAATTTTCAAGAAAGAAAGAAAGAAAGAAGAAGAAGAGAGATGAGGGAATAAATTTTTTTATCGAATTCGAATGGGTAAATTCTAATATTCCTAGACAAGAAAAAGCATTTTCAAATAAAGTTGAGTGGGCATCTAGAATGTGCACATCATACTTGTATTGTTAATTAATTTGAATGTCGTTATTTGATTGGATTTTTTATAGATTAGTTTATTCTAATTTTTTGTGCAACTAGTCATACGTGAACGTGCTTTGTACATTATTCTAAAATATTTTATAAGTACTGTAAAAGTAATATTTGATGGTGCGTGAATACAAAAAAATAAAAATAAAAATTTGTTTATGTGGAATAAATTTTTTGTTCAATGAGAATCTTTTTGTATACTATAATTTTTGTATGATTAATATTTAACTTAACCAAAATCTTTATAGTTGCTATAGAAATTTATCTTGAAAGTACAATATAACTATTCGTACGAGGATATGTGTTGTGGAAGATATATTTCGACATTAGGTATTGTCTCTCTTTGGACCTTGTTGATTGTCATTGCAAAGCAGAGATGAACACGAAAAGATTTCATGAATTGTTTTACTTCAAGTTTGAAGATGATGAACGTAGAAAAAAATTAAATTAATAATTGAAACCATGGACAACACACACTTTAGCTATATATCTAAGTGGAAAGCCCTTCGGGGTATAGTTCAGTGGTGCAAAGGACATGAGTGAGGTAATTTCAGTTGAGCTGACAGCCATAGTATGAGGATTCGATTCCTACATCTAATAAGATTTGGAATTAGACTCTTTGTGGGCACCAATATGACAGTTCTTGTATCCTAGCCTGCTGAGGCACATCCAACGATTTACTTCCTCCACGATGCTCTGGGACAAGGCGAGGCCCTGTAGGTTGGAGTTCAACCTTTTAGTGGAAAGTACTTATTTTATTGCATGTTTACATATTGTGTAGCACGGAATGATTGCTACTGATTATTAATCTCCACGAGTATCAAGGGATAAAATACAAAAAGGAGAAAACAAGAACTCCCCATGTTTTACAAAGTGTTTTAAACTTACGCCTTAAGGCCCGTCTCACGTAAATGACTTCATTAAACACCCCAAAACTTATATTTACAGTGTCATTTGTAATACGCCTCAATTCACATGACTTTGGGCATTTAATTGAGATTTGGTGTCTGCATGCATTCACACAAAAAATCTCATTAATTGTTTTACCTCAAGTTTGAAAACGATGAACGGAGAAAAAAATTATATTAATAATTAAATATTAAGATTAAGGACGCTTTATGGATAATAGAATAATATAATTACAAAATAAATAGTTTCGTAATAGATGTGTTACCTCTTGTCAATTAGCACGAGCCTCAAAATATCAAAATCTTCAGCATTGTTAAAATAAGATTCGATTAAACCCTTTCGAACTATCGTGATTTTAATGGACCATTCATATTCATGCACTAATAATTCTCTTATAACCTTTAATTCTATACGTGGGAGAGCAAAATATTTGATAATTGAAATGAAATAACAATCAATTTGTGATAATAATTTAAATAGTTGAGAGATTAATTCATTTACGTCTAATATTCCTGAGAACAATCAAATACATTCATAAACATGTAATTTAATTAATTTGAATTAATGAACATAGAAAAATAATAATTTATATACACGTGATCTTGCAAAATTAATTTAAACAAAAGGGTGTTTACATGAACATGGGGAATAAATTTATATCATGAATTAAATGAACAATCTTGAAAATAAATAAGTTTACAAAAACTCGAATAATTTATTTACTCCAAGGTATTTGCCCCTGTTTGAAACCCACTTGGAAGAAAATAAAAATTTTGGAATAGTGATTGATATAAGAATATATGGTGAAAAAGTTTTGAAAAGTTTTTGATTTGTGTGTAATATTATTTTATTAGGATAACGTATGGTAAAAATGAAAAATGATAATAAAAATGAGAATGAGAAATTAATGGGTGTAAAACGGGACTATAAAGTGTACAACATCTAAAGAAGAATAATACTTGGTGTACCAAATGAGATACATAATGGCTTACCTACAAGTCATGGGCGCCCCCTATTGGGGGGGGGCGCCTGTGGGGACAGGCGCCCCGCCAATAGGGGGCGCCACATGACTTGTAGGTAAGTCATTATGTATGGCATTTGGTACGTATAGCACGGTCCTCTAAAGAATTAATTTGCGTTATTTTGAAATCAACAAAATCAGGCTACATGTCTCTTCAGAGGAGTTAGTGGGGGCTAGTGTTCATTAGCTTGAAGGTACACATTTTGTCCCAACCAATTTATTTTTTTGAAAAATAACCAAAGAGTAGTGCTACATGTACTAAATCATCTATCAAATATTTTACCTAATCGCCAAGTGACGGTCTCCTATTGGAGGGCGCTTGAAACTTTAAGTAAAAAATTATGTACTTAAAGATTTTTTCACAATTAAATACGCGGAATGATGGAAAGAGAGGTGGGCAATGAGACATGTATAAAACATTAGGGTCTGTTTGATTTGTTTAAATTCCATAAAAAATGTCACACTAGAGAAATTCAATTTCTACTTTGATTGTTTGATACGAATTTGAAAATGAAATTCGAATTTCAATGTACAACCACTTTAAACTTGTTTTTAAGGGTTTGTCTGATTAATTTAAATTCTATGAAAAATGTCACATTACAGGAATTCAATTTCTACTATGGTTGTTTGATACGAAATTGAAAATGAAATTCGAATTTCAAGGTACAATTACTTAAAACTTGTTTTTTTACCAATTTCATGAAAATGTATTCCCATAAAATACTTGAATTTTTATTTTTCAACTTATATGAAATTGAAAAGTCTTTTCACTTTTGCGGATCAGACCTGAGGAAAAAAGAAGTGGGCGTGGAGAAAGAGATTGGGCAGGTACAATACAACTTGGGGGTCAGGGGTGGGGGACAATGGAATGGCTCTTGAAATGATGCCACAGAATATCAAAATCTTTTTTGAATTAGAATTAATCCAGTTGCACAATTAGACAATTAGTGGGATGTCAAGTGTCAACTCTGGCGCTTCTAATTTAAAAAATAGTTTTTAAAATAAATGAATGTAAAATATAGTGAAGTAGTATATGAAGTATTACAAGAAGGATTCATCTTTTTAAGGGCTGTTAATTGTGTGATGAAAAAAAACACATTGCACAAATCCAGAGAAGGAAAATCAGAGCAAAAAGGAAAGAGTAGACTCTAATTTTGTACTACACTACACAAATTTTGGATCTTCCTCACTCCACCCTGCAAACACAAAATTCCCCAATTCCTCTGTTTAACCATTCATAGCCTCTGATCCCCCAAGATCTGCCAATCCCAATTCGTCTTCATTCATAGTGTTGTGTTTCCAAGCAAGCCCATAAGACGAATCATGGAGGTGAATCAGTTGCAGAGGACTTTTCTTGAATACACTGCGGCTTTATTTCGTGAGGTAAAATAAGGGGAAAAAATAAATTTTCTTGAATTTGAATATATGCTGTTGCTTTTGTTTGTTTTACGTGTTTATTTGGATTTTTGATTTGTGGGTTTTGGTTTGCAGGGATTCTTGGATAGTCAGTTTACTCAGCTGTATCAACTTCAAGATGAGAGCAACCCAAAATTTGTGGTTGAAGTCGTGTCTCTCTTCTTTGACGATTCTGAAAGGCTTATCAATGATCTTTCCAGAGCTCTGTGAGTCTCTCTTTGTGTTGTATTTATGTTCGAGTATATGTATAGGGATGCCGAGGCTTGCCATTCTATCTTAAAATATGTTGAAAGCATGAATCTTGAAGCCTAACCAGTCGTATAAGCTTTAGATGGAGCGATTTGCCCGTCTTTATTATTGGGGTTATCATATGTGTCTTCTTCCAGGGATGAACCGAATGTGGATTTCAAAAAGATTGATGCTCATGTTCATCAGCTGAAAGGAAGCAGCTCCAGGTATCATGAATTTCTTGGTTTAAAGAAATACAAGCAGACAAAAGAATTTTTTTTTAGAATCAGAACCTAATTGGCACCTCAAGTTTGATCCTTATAATTATTTTAAGTAAAAATGCTTGATATTGTTACTAGATTGAGAAAAAAAGAGAGTAGAAATTCAATTTATGCGTCTGGACTCATTTCTGGTAAAACTTTTGCTTTTTATGACAAATTTTAATTGCCACATGAAGTTAAGGTAATTATGATAAGGGCCCACGAAAAAGAAGCAAAAATTGTAACATTTTGTTTCTTATATAGATGATATCACAGTTTTGTGTTATATTAAGACTGTTGTTTGTGGTATAACAGCATTGGTGCTCAGAGGGTGAAAAATTCTTGCCTTCCTTTTCGCGATTTCTGTGAAGCACAAAATACTGATGGGTAAGATTTTCTCAATCTCCTGAACTAAGTATCATAAGAAAATTAGATTAGTAGAATGAGGACTTGTCTGATTGTAGACTTTGAACCTTTCGAGTTTAATAAGGCATGTTCTGTAATGACATAGGTGCTTGAGATGCTTGCAACTAGTTAAACAAGAGTATCTGCTAATCAAGAACAAGCTTGAAGATTTGTTTCAGGTGAGTTCAGAGACTTCTTTCATAATTTTTCCGTTGCATTACTTTTGCCTCGAATATATAGATTCTGACGCAGCTCTCGCATTGAGGGTTTATCAAATAAATATGTTTGTTTGCTTCGTGTAATGGTCGTGTTCCAGCCCTAACACGAATTCTCCTCTTTATAACAGTTGGAGAAACAGATTGTGGCTGCTGGTGGGTCAACTAACTTGATGGAATGGATGCTCTGAGGCCTCTATAATGAATGTGAATGCAAAGGCATAGGAATTATATGGAGAAACTTTTCTGATTTTTTTTTCGTTTTTTGTAAATTACTTTGTTAAGCTTAAGCTACCCTATAGCTTCTGAGATTCTGCTCTGTGTCAACTTTTATGAAACTGATATGCTGCATCTTGTTCTGGACTTTGGGAATTTTAGTGTTAATAATGCATTATGATTATCTAATAATATAATCTAAGTTTTTCTGGCTCCCTCCCTAACTGTATCAAAATAGGATTCTATGCTGTTTAAAGGGCATTTACCTCAGGAAGTGAGAGGGTTCTTCGTGTTTAATAACCCCGCACGAAGATGTAAATTTGCGGGATGGGATCGGACAGGACAGGACGGAAGGAGGCCGGGAAAGGAGGGCCAGTATCTGCACATCACTTGAAAAACTGGAATCAATTGTGACCATGTTGGCTCTTAAGCACGGAAACTTTAATTCTTGTTGACTTGAAAATGGGGAAAATAGTGATGAACTAATTTTTTTGCAGGTTAAAAGGCTAAGTACGTGTTGAGGTTTGACCTTCATTGTTACGTTAATGGAGTATTGGATTTTAATCAATGTTTGTGTTACTCAAGGTGACAATTTCACTACGGCTCAAGTGATTTGCCCGCGTAGTACATTTTTTCCTAAGCTTGTTTGTGTGCAACTGTGCATTGGATATGTGAGTGGGATTAAGGCCCATTCCAATTTCGAAAATTAATGTTTAATGTCCTTACAGGAAATTTTATACACACTTAAAAAAGAAAAATAAAATATAAGGACAATTTTTATTTTTATTTTTTATTTTTATAACCGTGGAAGTCCGGACCAGCTTGCGCGTACCTCGACTAATCTCACGAGATCCTGAAGTTTACAGTCGGTACTCGCCTCGGTGACCCTGAAGGGACTCGTTTTTACATTTATCTTCTTGACTTTTTCATTGGAATATTATTCCTCACCTTCAATTAATTAATTTATATTTGAAGATGGATTTTTGTCCAAATACTCTGTTGCATGGTTTGAAGGGCAAATATTTTATCAAACTTTTTTGTTATTTATTTAATAATATAAGGGAAAGATAAGTATTTTTATACTCTCTTAATAGATTTTTTGGGTGGAAAATATCATCAAAGACAAGATGTAGTATTAATAGTATTTAGCATTCCTCAGTAGACATTCAAATAGTAAAGTCGAAAGTCTCAAAACAGTATCACAAATCTGGCTCATTTTAGTGCTATTTCAGTCAATTTTCCTCTCCCCTGAAAAATATTTGAAAGAAAGATGTTGGGATTGAATCAGGGGCAAGCCCAGTAGACGAATTATTCTTACCAAAGAGAAAATAAATAATTTTGAGAATAAATTCATCAAAATGTCCTATAAATTCTAGTTATCTACTAATATGTCGTACCTTCTTAATTGTTCCATCATCAACATAAACGAGAGTCGCAAAGAATCTAAGAAAGTATAAGCATGAATTTGATAATATTATTGCCAGCAAGTACTTACAACTAAAAGAAGGCTAATCACTCCGAGGGTTAATAACAGTATAAATTCACTATCTGATAATCTTCTGCAGAGAACTTATACATCATTTAATACCTGTACAATCTAGAAGTCTCAAGTGTAACTTCCACATACGGCAAAGTAGCCCCACGTTCAAAAAAATCTTTATTTGTTTTGTCCTTTATCCAAGTTTAGCTAGTTCTCTTATCCCTTTAAGTATTGTGTCTTAATTCCACTCCAGTCTAACAAAGGACAAGCAAAGAATTATGATTTCAATAGTTGAGCAACAATGCAAGGAATGGTGCTACCTAGATTCTTTCTAAGGAACATTCTCCATAAGACATGGCTAGCATAGGTTTAAAAGGTTGCAGAAAAATATGTTTGAGCAAGAGTTGAAACAGAAAGGATTAGAAAGCACAGTGTGGTCCTCAAATCCAACCACACAACATAATGAAGTTGCATTTTCCATGATGAGAGGAAAAAACAACTCACAGTTTCATTTCAAGAGAATGTAATTCAGAAAAACAGGTAGCTAATGACATGAGCATCCAATCCTCTAGTCCCTAAAAAATTTGGTTAAAAAATGTATGCATAAGTATCTGACATCTCTATTCTAATAAACACCAAATCAATCCAAAATGCTCGCCAGCATCCACCATCATGCCATATGCAGCATGGTCCTTAACTCGGTGAATATACTTTTACTTCTTTTTCAAATATCACAGACATTTACTATAATGTTTATCACATACTTTTATATTTATCCAAACACAAGGGTGAATCAATGCTGAACACACTCACTGTTCCTCCCAACCAACCACAACTCCTTTCCCTATGTCTTTATAATTTTATCTTAAGACCTCAACGACATTTGCTAGTAGAAAATAATAGTACTAAAAACCTTCATATTAACAAGCATCTTATTAGATTGTTTTTCTAGCTTCAAAAGGCCAAATTGATTGAACTCCCGACCAAAAATGATTTTCCTCACGCCACTCTACCCAGTAAATAGTTCCAAATTTGTTAGCGACAAGCTAGATAACTAACCAGAAAAGCACTATTAAACACTTCATGAAGTCACTTTTCAGCATTTTGCACAAACAATATATATGGCAGACATAGTTTTACCATTAGCTTCAACTCTTCACTTTATCAGTATTAGAATATCTGGATGAATAGCATCAGCCCAAATAGTCGAGCAGTTCAATATTCAGCAATTCAATTTTATTGGTACATTATGTTTTCAGTCAACCAGATCTATACCCTTTATAACACATACCGTGTTGCACAATATTTTCGTGGATAAAATGAAAACAAGAAAAATAGACAACAATCCTTCGCGTTCACAAAATGTGACCAAGAAGAAACCTCCTTGCAGTGGCAGATTTCTTTTCATACTGCAGGCCTGGATCAGATTCATCATGGAACCAACCCACTGAATTCTGTGCTTCTAGCAAAATTTGTGAAATCCCTGCATTTAAAAGAATGTATGAAAGAATATTTCTTTTGAGAGTGAAAATTTGAAATTAAAAAATAAAATAACACTCAAATGCACTAAATACTGGTGAAGGATTAACTGTATCCCATCTACCTTTGAGGAAACGAAATAGAAAATAATGAATTCACAGTTATTAATACGAGATAACATGAAAACCTCACATACCTCAATCAAACCATAACAAAAAATACAACACAGTATGTATCCACTAAATACAGGTGAAAGATTTAAGTGTATCGAATGTACCTTTGAGGAAAGTGGAAACCAAATAGAAAATAATGAATGAATATACGTAATTGAAGAAAATGCAAATGAGTTTTACTCTTATTTTTTGAACCTCCCCCCCACCCCCCAAATTGCAATGAATCATATCAAAATTCAGGGAACACACATAATAATTATTAAAAATGTGTATTAACATGTCTGTGAGCATAATTTCCAAATTTCTATTTGAAATTAATATAAAAATGGAAACAGAAATAATCTCTTTTGAGGGGGGGCGACAAATGATTTAAACTTCAAACCCACAGCAAACAAGGAATGAGATTCACGATATACATAAACATACAGATCAATACATTCACGAATACGTATACATAAATGAATAGATGTGAATTAAGTTAATGAAAAATGGACCTCCAGAGACGGTTTGTTTGTTATTGCGGATGTCATGAATGGTGGCAGAGATTTTCCAGTAGAGCGGGCGGGCGACGTAGAACAGCGTCAGCAGCATCAGAGCCACCACCACTAAACGGAATGTAAGCCTCGCCGTTGAAGACGCCATTGATTCACACGCTTCCACTCTCACTGTGTGTTCTATAGAGAGGGGGTCAGTTGAGCGATTAGTTGATTTGTTGCACGATATTTTGTGAAGACTTTCATGTATTCTTCTGAATTTTTGGGGAAATTTGCATCAGAGGTCCCCAAACCTTTCAGAAAATAGACATTATACGGTACAACTCATCGATTGTCTAAAATTTGACCTCTAACTTTAATATAAATACCACTATCACGATGTTTATACAAAGGGTATGAGTTATCACCGAAT
>CAIGRQ010223791.1:0-15568 GCA_903798375.1 Fraxinus sp. D2006-0159 | reverse complement strand
TTTTTAGAATAGTGATTGATGTAAGAAATGTGTGGTGGAAGAGTGATAAAAAGTTTTTGATTTGTGTGTAATATTATTTTATTGAAGAATGTGTGGTTGAAATGAAGAATGAGAATGAGAATGAGAATGAAAATGAGAATGAGAAATGAATGGGTGCCAAACGGGGGCTTAATAAAATAACAAATGGCATAAGCTCCAGTGAAACATGCCCCAAGTGCTAAGCCCCTTTTTTCAATAATATATTTGACAGTTGACTCTCCCTCCTTTTTACACGACCACCAGCAGAATAGGATGTGCCAGAAATTTCTGGTTTATGGTAGAAAGGAAAGAGAATCGTAATATGAAAGGATATATCAGGAGTTGATTTCTATGAATTTTCTAACCCCTTCACTTTTAGACAGGCTGTTTAGCATGTAGGTGCTTTAATCTGGTCGTTAATTATCACCTTTTTTTTTTCACTTTTGCCATGTTTAATTACTGGAGCTATGATATGGAAAATGCTTTGTTTGTTTTACAAGGAAGTGGCAGTTAGTTCTCAACAAAAAGATTAGATGATTTTATATTTCTTATGAGTTTTGAGTTGTGAAATATTATTTAACTTCGCTTCTATCTACTCATTCACTCGCATATGGATCTTGAATAGAGAACTATGCAGAAATGTTGATTCTGAATTTGACCATGGGAATCCGAGGACAAAATCTCATGCTGCTGAACATAGAATAGAAATTTATGTTAACGAAAACAGTGACCTGGGAGAAAAGGCTGTGTGTTTTAAAGTGTCGACGCTAAATTATTCTCTTTCCTTTATCTTTACATTATAAATCCGTATTTTATATTATCGTGCAGATACTTGGAACTGGTATGGATACCCAGGACACATCACCATCGGTGCTACTTTTTTTTGACAAGCAGAGATTTATATTTAACGCTGGAGAAGTAAGCACTACTTGGTTTTAGTTCTTTACTTTAAAGTATGGAAACTTTTCATTCTTTAAATTGTTGGCACTTGCAAGAATGTTTAGTGGAAATTTTGCAGTAAATGCAAAGAACCCTCGAAAACCTAAATTGAAAAACACTGACGAAAGGCCCAAAAATCAGGAATATGAGAAAAGAGGGAAGGCAAATTGCTGCCTCCAAAATATGCCTAGTTTACATCACATTTATCTTAAGAATACATTTTCCTTTTCACCCAAAAGAAAGAAAAAATATATAGGAAAATAGAATGGGAAGGACCTATCATTCTTCAAAATTCATAGCTCTCTCAAATCATTGACTACATAGTGGGTGCAACTGAAGCTGAAGTTCATAGTAAGGTTTTCGGGTGAAATAATCTCATATAATAAAAGTTTATAGATGGGATATAAAACACCCCGAACTTGTGTGCATTGTAGGCTACAACCTTATTGAAAAGATAGGTAAGTTTGAGGACCTAAGTTTAAAGTTTCCATTCTTGAGGGGCTTAAGTGCAAATATTGAATACATTTGTTTACCTGGGGAAATAGTTAACTTAGCACGAATAATAACAATACAAATGTTATTATTTGTGGAAATTTTGGAAACTGGAGTTTTGAGACTCAACTGGTAAAGTTGAACGATGAGCCGAGCGATCGAGGGCAAAAGTGTAACTTTGGAAAATGCTTACATTATGTGAAAATAACATGTTTGGGTTAAAGACATTTTAATTTGGGCTTAATGTGAATTTTGGACTAGGCCCTCGAAAAGGCATATTGGGAATTTCAGGTTTATATTGCTCAGCATAATTGAGATCCAATTATTGAACAATAAAAGTTGCAGTACTTTGTGCCCAATTAACACGAAACGTGGTGAGCTACAATACCTTGTAAATAAGGCTAAAGCCATTTGTACCCGGGGCTTTACACCCCCGACCCCACAGTCCCCCTCACAATGTGGGGGGCCCGAGGTGAATAAAATAATGGGCGGGCCCTCATTGTGAGGGGGAGGCGTGGGCCCGAGTAATGCTACATGTAATCCAAAGGGTACATGTAGCATTACTCTATAAATAAAGTCAATTATGTTTAACTTGGACAATATTTGGGAACTGTATATGATGGGGAAATGATATGGAAACTAAAGATGTTGTCTTGCATGTAATTGGAACGAATTAATAGGCAATATATATGTATTTATATTATTATATACCTAGACCTTATGTAAGGAGGTAATTGATTTTATTCAATTATTTTAGCCTTGCTTGACAAATTTATAAATAGTTTATGAAGAGAAATGGTGCTGGGACCCACAAAATGTATGGATAGATAATAAAGAGTAGTAATTATGAATGTGTGGTTGAAATTAATGTTCAACATTTTTTTACTGAATTTATAAATCATTTTTAAATTGTTTTGCAAATGGAGGCTTAATCATTTAAATTTTCCATAAGTTGCCATATAAGGCCCCAAGCTAATTTGACGAAGTTTTTCCCCTCAAATACAACTAAAAGGACATCTGGAGAACCTCCTACCAAGACCAACGAATTTATGATAGAAAATAGAGAGGAAGAAAGTAAAATCCAATTTTCAAAGTCTTGCAAAAATTGTTTCAAGAATTTTCATGCTTTCTTCAAGCTCTCAAGAAAAGTTTGAACAAGTGCTTTTAAGGGGCTATTAAACAGATTGCTATTGGCACATGTTTGGCTAATTCATATAAAAGTTAAAGGTAGGAAAAGAGGTGCCATGGTTTTCCCATTTTAATGTTCAATAGTTTCATATAACTTAAATGCCATACTTATGAAGTTATAATTATATATACGTATAATGACCATTCCGGTTATGTTGTATGATATGAATTTTGGTTTTTTCCTGAAATCCCTTACGATTTGTTGACGGTGTTCATTGATGTTAAAATTGGGATGCACCGGTGATTTACTAATTGAGTATTCTTGTACTCATTGTTTCCTCCCCTCTACATGTTAAAAATAAGGTCATGAAACCGAGGAAGAAGCATGGTGATTGCTTGGGTGGAATTTACAAGAAAATATAATAAGCGTATTTTTAAGTGTACGTTTATTGAAAATATTATTTGAGATAGTTTTTTGGATGGATGAAACATGATAATGTGGTTTTGTTTAGGATTATGTTTGGTTTTTATGTTGGAATCGTTAGTTTAAAAGTTAAAACATGAAATAAGTTTTGAATAATGCAGATTTTCTTCATTCGCTACAGGTCAGATATTTTGCGTTCTATTTTATGTAATAATGATTCATATAAAATTATGAAATTTCACAAAAAATATTACAGGTCGAATGATTTTAATGGAAACTTTTCGCAAAGTTGACTTTTAAAAGTTTTAAAACCCAAGTGCTTCTCCAACTTAAAAGTTTTAAATTGACCTATATGGGCGATATGTTTTATCAAATGATGTTTCCAATTTAGATGAGATGTATGTTAGTGGCACTCAGGTTGCAAGGACTTGGGGCATTGCAAAATGAATATGAATTCTCCCTTTGTTCAGATTTAGAGTTTTTCGTAAAATTTTGAGTTTTGCATATTTTAGTAAAAAGATATTTGGAACTTTTGAATTTATACATAACTAAGATAATATTTTTATTCCAGGGGTTGCAACGCTTCTGCACTGAGCATAAAATCAAATTGTCGAAGGTATCATTCCCATAAACTCCCTTTTGACTCTGTTTTTCTTGCTTACTGCTTAGGGAGAACAATTTAAATATTTTTTTATTTATGAATGTACTCCAGATTGATCACATATTTCTCTCACGTGTCTGCTCAGAAACTACTGGCGGACTTCCAGGTTTGCAATTAAACCACAGAATTATATTTAGCATTCAATTACTCATCACATTACACAAACATGACTTTATCCCTAATTTTTCTTATGATAAAATTATAAAAGGTGAGGCATTTATTTTATTCTATAGTAGTGGAAAGTTGAAGTCTTAACTTCTTGCTTGCAGGTCTTTTATTGACTCTGGCTGGCATAGGACATCAAGGAATACCTGTAAGTGTTGGTTTGATCAATGCAACTCATGAAAATCCATGGTTAGGATTTGATAAGTTACTTATGAAGATGTTCTTCTTAACTATTCTGAAGGTCAATGTATGGGGTCCCTCAGATCTCGAGTATTTGGTAGATGCAATGAAATCTTTCATTCCTAATGCTGCTAAGGTTCATACCCCTCCCTTTCCAAAGCATGACTCTAATGGCACTGCTATTTCCATGTCTTGGAAGTTTGACGATCCTCATGTTCTTATTGATGATGAAGTTGTCAAAATATCCGCAATAATCCTTCGACCAAGTCACTCAGAAGTGAATGATCCAGCAACGGATCTGGATGAGACGAAGCCTGCAAATCTTTCAGTAATTTATATTTGTGAATTGCCGGAGATAAAGGGAAAATTTGACCCCAAAAAAGCTGCTTCTCTTGGAGTGGAACCTGGACCAAAACGTAGTAAACTGCAACATGGAAATTCTGTGTGGTCAGATCTTCAAAATATTATGGTAGATAGTTTAAACCTTTCAAAATTTTGCTTTACACTTTTGGCTTGTTCAAGTGATGCCTACTTATGAATTACATCACTTGTCATGTCCAGGTTCACCCAAGTGCTGTACTGGGTCCTTCTGTTCCTGGCCCTATAGTACTGCTAATTGACTGCCCAACACCATTGCACTTACAACAGTTGCTGTCTGTACACAGTCTTACTCCTTATTATGCAGATACAGCTGGGAATGTACCAGAAGGTTCCAAAACTGTGAATTGTGTAATTCATCTAAGTCCTGCAACGGTCACAGACACAGCCGATTATCAATTATGGATGTCAAAATTTGGTGCAGCTCAGCATATCATGACAGGACATCAAATGTCTGTTTCTACAGATTATTATGTTCATTTTTGTAATATGGTTTATTGCTTAATTGCTCGTTCCTTCCTGAGAAATTAGGACCGATGAGTCTCATATTTTGCAGGAAGAATGTTGAAGTGCCAATTTTAAAAGCAAGTGCTAGAATTGGAGCACGACTTAACTACCTGTGTCCTCATTTCTTTCCAGCTCCTGGATTTTGGTCTCTTCAGCACCTGAACTTGCAGTCTGGCTTGAACGCATCAAATAAGGTATTTTGTGCATTTTTATTGTGTTTCAGTTCAAATGATTGTGTACATCACATATTTCTGTAAAATTTATCCATCTTGGTTTCATCCTCTCAGGATCTCGCACCAGGCATTGTTGAAACTGTTTCGGCGGAGAATCTTCTCAAGGTATGAATAGTCAACTAAGTCAATTAGTTTCCGAGAATGAATATAGAAAAAACCCTCATGATTCTGCAATTTGCAGAACACAATTACTATTTTAGCTTACATGCAACTATTTTATTGTCCAATCAGGCTGTCAATTGAGTCTTTACTTGGAAGTTGGAACTGTTATTTTATCCTATAAACAAGCATTGCGCTGTGACACAATTTTATTGATCATCAGTCTATAACACTGAAAGGCTTCTGTTAATTACAATTTCCATGTTCGTTTTGATAATTAAAAAGACATCCAATTTAATTCCATAAGATATCAGAAGTCTAATTAAAAGAAGTATTGAGAGTTTAAATATGAAGTCCTTTTATTGGAAGCTTAATAGTTACTCGCTCTAGTAAATCTTCTATAATTAATGTGTATGCATATTATGTTGATATGTTTAAACCTGTGAATTTGTCAGTAACTTCAAGAATCCTATATTACATGTATCAGATTATATATAATATACACGAGTTTTATGATTATTTGCTACTCATTGCTTTTACTAAGATTTTTGGGTTTCCTTCATGCTGTTAGTAATACACTATGTTCTGTGGAACAGTTCCATTTCCGACCTTACTCAAATCTTGGACTCGACAGATCTGGTATTCCAAATTTAACGTCTCACTCAGTGATCATTGATGAGCTACTATCAGAGATTCCTGAGATTGCAGATGCTTCACAACAATTAAACCAGTTGTGGTCAGGGAACAAAGAAACAAGTGGAGAGAAATCGTGCATGCAAGCTAACCAAGTTATGACTGAAGAGCCATGGTTGCCAGATGGTGCACTTCCAGACTGTCTGGAAGATGTAACTAGAGATGACATGGAGATGGTTTTTCTCGGGACTGGTTCATCTCAACCTTCAAAGTATCGAAATGTTAGTTCTATCTTCATCAATCTTTTCTCAAAAGGAAGTTTACTCTTAGATTGTGGGGAAGGAACGCTGGGGCAACTGAAAAGAAGGTAAAGCCATGTTGAAAGTTCTCGCTTGGATTTTCTTCCAATTTGATTTATTTTCCCTTATTGTAGTACATTTTTTAAAACAGTCTTCTGCGAATTCTGGCAACAGATTTGGGGTTGAAGGTGCCGATGAAGCTGTAAGAAGTTTAAGATGTATTTGGATTTCTCATATTCATGCTGATCATTATACTGGTCTGGCAAGGATTCTTGCTCTTCGGAGTTCTTTGTTGAAGGGGGTGCCTCATGAACCTCTGATTGTTGTTGGTCCAAGGCAGCTTAAGAGATATCTCGATGCATACCAGAGACTTGAGGATCTAGATATGCAGTTTCTTGATTGTAGGCATACGACAGAAGCTTCACTTGAGGCTTTTGATTCGAAGGAAGATGATGCCAAATTTCAGAAAGCAAAGGATGGAAAAACAATTCGTCTAGAGGATGAATGTGTTGATTCTAATTTGTTTGCTAGAGGAAGTCGTATGCAAAGCTACTGGAAGAGGCCGGAAAGTCCTACCAAAAATGCTGCTGCCCTTCCAATCCTCAAGTCCTTGAAGAAGGTCCTCATGGAAGCTGGATTAGAAACATTAATAAGTTTTCCTGTTGATCATTGTCCACAAGCATTTGGTGTTGCATTGAAGGCTTCGAATAGAATCAACAGAGTTGGAAAAATAATACCCGGGTGGAAAATTGTGTACTCTGGTGACACTAGGCCCTGCGAAGAACTTAGCAAGGCTTCTTGTGGAGCAACAGCTCTTATACACGAGGTAAGTTGTGAAATATATTTCTGCTATTTCCTTTAAGAGTGTCCAGGAATTGGATTTGTGAGTTGGTTTTCTAAATTTTGGATCTGAAAATCTTTGGGTTTTTGGAGAAATTGAGATGTAACATCCATTAATCTAGTTTCCTTTAATTTGGCTGGAACTAAAATCCAAATCTCATTCGAATACCCTAGCCAAATCCTTAATCGAGATGCACTATAATTGACTTGTTCTTTCACACGTTAGGTGTACTTTTCATTAATAAATATTTCTCTAGAATCATGCATCCATTCTTAATTTTATTTCTAAAAGCAAAAATAAAAAATTATGCCTATAGTGCCACACCTGCTGTTGAGTTTCAACTACTGGTTTTCCTTGTCAAGAATTTTGAATTTGTACAATATTTTGTGCTGAATTAGAATGAGTATTACTGAGCAAGTTTTTGGCTCCTGTTGCAGGCTACATTTGAAGACAGCCTGATAAACGAGGCTATTGCTAAAAACCACAGCACAACAAAAGAAGCCGTGGACGTTGGCAACAAAAGTGGAGTGTATCGCGTAATCCTCACACACTTCAGCCAAAGATACCCCAAAATTCCTGTACTTGACAAAAATCACATGCGTACCACATGCATTGCTTTCGATTTGATGAGTGTTAACTTAGCAGATTTGCCTCTTCTACCAAGAGTATTGCCATATCTCAAATTAATGTTTAAAGATGATATGGTCATTGATGAATCTGAAGATGTAGATCTTGTAACTGCAGCTGCTTAAATTAAATTATTCTGAAAAGGGGTCATGCATATTGGTATTTTCCCATTTTTTTTAGTCTTTTGTCAGTTTGTTTAGTCATCATCTTTATCTTCACATTGTTGTTTCCTCTCTCACTTCTTATTTTTTGAAATAATAATGCTACACAGTACAATTGGTACTAAATAGCAGCCTTGAGTCTCATTAATTGACAAGACACTTTAAATGTAGATATGAGTTTTATTCAAACTGTCTTGTGCATCACTTAGAATTTAAGCACCGGCTGTGCTTAGGGATGGCAACTTGACTCGAAAAACCCAAGCCCTGTGGTGCCCCACCACTGAACAGGCATTCCCGTCCCTCCCTGCACTAGTCACACATTGAAGGCTTCGAATAGAATCAATAGAGTTTGAAAAACAATGCCCGGGTGGAAAATTGCGTACTCTGGTAACACTAGGCCCTGCTTGGAACTCGTCACGACTTCTTGCATGGCAACAATTCTTGTATACGAGGTAAGTTGTAAAATATATATATGCTTATTTCCGTTTAGAGTGCAAGGGATATAGATTTGTCCTTTGGTTTTCTAAATTTATGTTCTGAATATCTTTGATTTTAGATAAATAGAGATGCAGCATCCATTAGCGTTAATTTCCATTAGTTTTAAAACCCCGATGCACTCTAATTGACTTGATCTTCCACGTTACACTTAATTTTCATTCTAAAAATATATTTATTAAATTGCAGGCTACCTTTGATAATATAGCATGAAGAATGAATCTAGGTTAAAAACCACATCACAACGAAAGATGGCATGGAATCAGGCAACTCGAATGGAGTGTATCGTCTCCTCCTTACTTCAGCCAAAGATACTCTAAATTCCCAGTATTTGACGATGTTCACAAGAACAGATGAATCAAGATAACGATCCCTTAAACACGTTGTCTTCATGAAACTTTTGATTATCGAGTTACATTACAATGCCATATTTTGTCTGCTACCTCAATTCCAGTAAAATCTCAAGTCAAAAATCTGTAGCATGAATCAGTAGCATCTTACCCTTGCCTCTGGTATAGAGAGGTGCTTATCAGTTGATTATCACTATCAATGCAAAGACAATGGAAAACTATTTCAGTTAGAATTTTCCAGTTTGGAAACCCTAGGGCAACATTGTTCATTTATCTATCCTTCCACTGTCACTTCCTTCAGAAGAAGCTTACAACTCATCTTCCTTTCCGAATCCTAGTTCCGACATGTCTTGCTTTGCCATCAAATTCCTGCAAAAGCCCGATAAAATATTTACTTGTAAAAGTTACGGATTATTCTCATTTTCAAAATACAACGCCTAACCCCCAATCCTGATAATGTAAACGCGCATCTTAAAAGAGCTATAAGAAAAAGAAATGTGGCGATAAAGAAAATTTGTAGACGGTATTAGAAGTTCAATCATAAATTGTTGAAAGATGCAAGTGAAAATTAGAATTAAGCAAGTTGAAAAGGGCGCTTTTAATCAGAAGAAATGCATTAAGAGCTTGAATGAATCGACTGATAATTAGTAACAAAAATTCATCAAATCCTCACTGGTATTTAGAATACATGGCCGAGAGGTAAGCACTCAACAATAGCAATTCATACTTGTGATACAAAAATAAAACAACTCTCAACATAATTCAAAGAAATCAATGACGACTTACCTTTCCATACGACATTCAAGGTACTTCTTAGAGAAATATCTACATTTTTCAGATTTATGGCCAGAAGATTTTAAACAGTTGACATAATCTTTCTTCTCCTGAAACAAGCATACCAAGTGAGCAAAATCTTGCTTCAATATGTAACAAGTCAGACACCGAAGGTTAGTGTCAAACTAGACAACTTCGAGGATGTTTTGATCAGCTTATAGAGATACAAAAAGGGTAAATTCAACCATCAGTATATTCAACGAGATCCTACCAGGTCACATAGACGCATGTGGTCTAGCGGGAACACTCCTTTTTCAGGTGGCACTGAGCTCACTCCTCTATTACCACCAAAAGCTCCCCCTACATATTGGCACAAGAACAGAAAATTGGACACAAAACCAAGAAAAACACAAAATTACTTGGCCATTTAGCATGTTAGGCTATTCCGAGCGTGCATATTCATTCAGTCTTTGAAGATCCATCAGTCATCACATCTTTCCACCAAAAGAAACTGAATTTTAGCTTTTGAGGCTGCACTTTGGGATTTTCATTTGATCAGCAGAACATAGTTTTAATTACATGAGAAAAATAAAAAAACATCATCCAATTTTCTTTAATAATGGAATACAAAACTATTTCAATTATCAATCCAGTCTGATATTATCCATTCGAGCATTGAGCAAAAGAAAACAGCTTTTACCTATTTTTCGTATCGTATTATAAGAAGTGTTACGGACTGACAATGCTAAATCCTACTTCAGCTCATATCCTCTGCCCTATTCTTTTCATCAAACGAATTACATTTATATAAAAAATCGCAAACGAAAAATTAAGAAATGGATACTTACATTTCAAAATCGCAATTAAGACTCCAACAGGATAAGAACAAAGTCCGATTAATACAAACAATCGATCGAATTTAATTACATCAAAATGCAAAATCATTAATAGTAAACTTAAAATCCTAGGGATCTTTCTATCACAAAAAATTAATTGAAAAACCCAACTTAAACTCTGAGAGAGAGTCCGGATAATATAGATTACCTGCACTCGTGTTAATTTTGATGGATATTATCTGTTCATAGTATAAATTTCAATTTGCGAATTTGACACAAAATAACCAAAGTCTTGGCAATGAAAACAAATTTGTAGTCCCTTTTTTTCTTAAAACTTTCTGTTTTAGCATTTTTTGCAAATACAGTGTGTAAAATACGGGTAAATTTCATGAGAGGTCCCCAACCTTATGTAAGTGTGGCAATTATATATTCAACCTACGATTCATTATCCATAGCCAGTGTAAAATATTTATTTAAACATTAAATACTTACGTGATGCTAACATGTTATGGGATTTAAAATTCAAACAATGTTCATGAAACGTAACTCATTTTAACTCTTTCCCAAAGACATCAAGTAACTATCACAAAGGACATTTACAACTTATTTGAAAGCGATTATTTTAAAATCTCTTTCCCTCCCACGTATTTTTAGTCGGGTTTTGCTATACGTAAATCAACGTCTACACCCTTGTATACATAATACATTATGTACATCAAAATTGTGAACCTTAATGTTTTAGTCACACATCCTTCAAAAGTATATTTTTTAATGTTTTTTTTCGTTATTTTTATTTTCTTCATCATCACACGTTCTTCAAAAATACTTTCAAATAATCACTTCGCACAAGAACTTGACGTTTCGATAAATGTTTTCTTATTAGCTAGGGATACGTTGACCGCCACGATTTTAAAAGGTCTAGAACATGGTGTCATACTTATGAAAGTCTGAGGACCCCTAATGAAATTTATTCTATAAATACGAATGCCACCCTTCTAATCTGATTTGCAATCACGTCCCTATATTTCTACTTTACTTTCTAGCAAAGAAGTTCAAATATACGCGTAAAATTAATATTAGTTGTCCCAAATTATTTTAATGTTGTAGGTACAATTTTAGGAGGCTGACTTAACAATTTTTTTAACTAAACTACCGTTAATAAATTTGAAATCAAATATTTTTCAACGATGAAACGTATAATTTATAAAAGTTTGAGCTGGTCAAATGCAACGGACAAATTTGAATAGAAAACTCTCCCACCTTGGATATTGGAAAGTAGTGCGGGCGGGGACTGGGAGGGATGATATTTATTTTGTTTGGAATTGGTGGTTACAAAATGACAGAATAAATTAATAAATAGAGTATTGCGACTTTTTATTCGTTTCTTTAATCAAGTTGGACACCAAAATTCATCTTAATGGGTGGTGAGAAAGAACAAATTACATAATTAAATTGGTTAAGTAAAACTTATAATCTAATTTGACTTATTTTTAAATATATCTCGATATTTCGGTTATTGAGAATCTAGGATAATCGAGCAAGATTTGTTGTCTTACCAATACATTTTCGATAACTCGATCTATTTACTAATGGAAATACGCTAGCTCATTTTTCAACATCTCGAAGTATTTTAACATCTTTGTATTTACAAAAAATATGTAATATCGAAATACCCCAAAAAAAAAAGAGAGAGAGAGAGAGAATAGCAACTGGAGAGAGAACAGATGTCACGTCAGCTTTAACGCGCCTCGTAGTGACATTAATGTGTAATTGAGTGATTTATCCAATAGCTAAAAGGCTACGGCTATCGCTATCATTCTCTAACGTATACTTTGATATTTGTCTCTTTCTTGGGTTTTTTGTTTCCCCATTTTGCTTCCCACCACACATCTGTGCAACCCAACCCAACTAACTCACTTTCTCGTTAGCTTAAATTTGTTAATGCATTAAATTCCCATTACTCGCTCCAAAAGGATACTATTCACAAAAATGGCTGATTCACCACTGAGTTCTAAGTCACCGCTAGAGTCCATGCAAAAAAAGTGTAATAAGAGAGCAAGAGATAGCGGGACTAGGCATCCGGTGTATAGAGGTGTGAGAATGCGAAGCTGGGGAAAATGGGTGTCTGAAATTCGACAGCCGCGTAAGAAATCGCGTATATGGCTCGGAACTTATCCTACTGCAGAAATGGCTGCTAGAGCTCACGATGTGGCGGCGCTGAGTATAAAGGGTAACTCTGCAATTCTTAATTTTCCTCAACTCAGAGAAACGTTGCCTCGTCCAGCTTCGCTTTCACCGCCGGACATCCAGGCTGCGGCGGCTAAGGCGGCGGCAATGGAGGAGCTCAGTTCATTATCGTCTTCTTCTTCTTCTTCGTGTTCTGGGAGTTTGTCATCGCCTACTACCATTGCAGTTACACCAGGGTCAGACGAGCTATGTGAGATAATTGAGTTGCCGAGTTTGGAAGGAACTTATGACTCGTCTGAGTCGAGGAATGAACTGGCGGTGGTTGACTCGTCAGCGGAGGGGTGGCTGTTTCCGCCGTGGTGGGCCTCGGATAAAGAGTTTTTTGAGTATTATTTTGATCAAGTGGCCGTTGGAGGAAGTCTGATTCCAAGCAGCTTTTAGAGGTGTACCTTGTGCTTTGTTGTTTGTGTATATTCACTTACCAATTCATGTGATTATAGTTCATCATACTGTCTATAATATACAATACAGTGTTTGTCTGTGGTATTGTAAGTTTGAATTTTAAGTTAAAAATTATAAGTCTTTTTCCATACAATACATTTCTTTAGTATTTCTTTATTGGAGTTTTTTTTTTTTTCATTTTCTTCTTATCAACTTCGTCATTTTTCTCGTCTTTTATTACGTTTCATGTTTGAACATGTAAATACTCCAAAAGGATAAGCAAGACACCCAATTACTCGAAGAACAAGGTTTATTCGACCTCTCACGGAAACTATTCTCCAATCAAAAGTTTTTTAAAAAAAATCCAAGAAAACCATTTTTTTTTATATCCCAAACAGCACCCAACCCTAAGCAGAATTGGATATTCCATGAAACTAATAAAATTGATTTTTTAATTAAAAAATAAAAATAAAAATAAGCATAATAGAATTGGGATTTCCTTTTAGCATGACAGTGATATTATGTCTAGTTTGTCAAAACGAAATCCATTTGGATAATCATTTTTCATTTTTGTTATCTATTCGTACTATATCACGACAAGTTAGATAAGTAAAACAATGATAATTAATAATTTTATAACGTACTTAATTTTTTAAAATTCCATCTACTTCATTATTCAAAGTGTAGCTTTATTTTATATCTTCAAGTTCTATTCATTTTTTTTTTCTTTTGGAGAAATCTATTCGATTACACATACAATTAATGTGCGGAATATTATAAATACCTTTGTAGATAAATTGTGTTGATTTATAAATTATACTCTCTTTATTTTTCAGTGATATATCTTGTCAATGTCTGAGCTCAATTTTTCAAAACTCGCTTTTTTTTTTTCCAATTTATTTTTAATTACATAGTTTCTCAATAATTTTTGTACGTAAACTCAATATGTTTTATTACTTTTAATTACACATATTCTAAAAAATATATATATTTTTTATAAAATTTATTCTAAAAAAGGGGGCTCGAAAGATCGTTATAAAGTCCTAGTGGGCAATCATTGTGCATATTGCATTACAAATTGCATCCACTTAATTGGTTTGGACTAATAGCAGAATCCTCCAAAAAAATGTTTATATTTGCGATATACTTCCCATCTATTAAAAATCTCAAAAAAAAAAAAAAATCCCCATATTTGAAAACCTTTTGTGCGAAATACCCATATCGTTAAGATCCGTCAGATTTATCATTAAAACAGTAAAAAATTTCAAAAAAAAAAAAATTGCAGTTGTAGTACCGAATTTTTTATTTATTTTTTTGCAAATTATACCTAAAATTTTTAGAGATAATTGCAGCAAGAGCCCCAAACGTTCAATCATATTAAAAAATTACATTAAAAAAAATAGAAATCATCTTCTTTATCACCGAACTCCTCACCCTACCCCCAACCCCAAAGTCAAAATAATTGCTCTAATGGATCGAACGATGTGGAAATGTCGGCCATGTTGAACCCCTAGCATATTTTCCAAGCTTATGAAGCTACTCGGCAGACAAATAGCGTGGCTTCGTCATGCAAATTGCGAAGTCATTACATATGCTTATTACTCCAAATACTCTTTTTCAATACTCATAACACTAATTAAGATTTTTATTTCTACATTTCTTGTTCATGAAAGGGACAATATATTTTAATTCATAGAAAGGAAACTTCTGGGCAAAGTCATAATTGTATAGATCAAATCTTCAAGAATTATGCTATCGTTTTCGTGGACAAAAGAGCAAGAAAAATGAGGATACATTTTCAAATTGCAAGGTTTAAAATCCTCATAAAGAATATTGATAATGCTATATTTCGTAAAATATAGTCAATGGATGTACGATTTTGATCATAACCCTCGTAGGTACTGAAGTTGATGGTAACTAAAAATAATATTTTTAATATTTTTTTATAAAAGTTGATGAAATGTGTGATTAAAAAGTTAATAGAAGTTGTGGATTTCATAAATTATGTGATTGCAGATGAATTTGAAAAAAAAATGAGTTTTAAAAAATAGAAGTTAAAACAATTAAACTTTGAAGTCCATGTCAATTATCCAACGTTAAGAAAAGATGACTATTTTAAAAATGAAGTCTTCCTCCCTCATATCCGTTGGAGATGTTGCATGAAATATAATTCAAACTAAATGACAAAAAAAANTTTAAAAAATAGAAGTTAAAACAATTAAACTTTGAAGTCCATGTCAATTATCCAACGTTAAGAAAAGATGACTATTTTAAAAATGAAGTCTTCCTCCCTCATATCCGTTGGAGATGTTGCATGAAATATAATTCAAACTAAATGACAAAAAAAATGGAAAATACACTATTGAATTTATAGGAAAATGCGAGGAAAGAGCTAAATGATTTAATTAATAAAGAAAAGACAAATCTTTTATTTAATTTTGACAATGCCATCTTCCTTTCACAAAAAAAAAATAAAAAAAATGATAATGGTAAGGACAATTAAGTGAATTACATAATTTTATTTTTAATTGAACATATTACATAATGTTACCTAGACTGGTACTCCAATACTATTAGTGCTAGATATCATTATTTTATAATTACAATGCAAGACTATAGCCCCATTTTTGCACAATCAATGAGCATTGTTGACGCCCACCATGGACAAATTATATGTGATAGTTGCTAGTAGAATGTCAT
>CAIGRQ010223763.1:0-16373 GCA_903798375.1 Fraxinus sp. D2006-0159 | reverse complement strand
CTCCGCGCTATAGCGGCGCTTTTTGGCGCCATTTAGAACACTGGTAAAAAGTAGTTTTAAAATATATATATATATTTTAATGATGAAACTTGGAAATAAGTACTTATTTTGACAGTAAGGATTGAGTTACTTTAAAAATAAGCAACTCTTTTCACTTAATAGTCATGGAAAAATCATTTTCCCTCCTACCTAATTGTTGTTTTCAAATTCAAGTTTGTTTTAACAGTTATGTATTATACTGAACCAATTCATAATTTGCATTGGCATGGTACTAGAATCCATCAGCTACAGCAATTCAAATTCCTTACTCCGAAGAGGTCACTCAAGATCTTAAAGGCAAACTTGCATATCTGGTGAGTAATGTAACTTGTTTTGCGTGTCTCTATACTTCTCTAATGGATTTGGTGGTGATGTGCTAATGGATGTGTGTTTGCAAATTTTATTGTCAGCAATCAAGAATCAGGCATACTGTGAACACGATAAAGCCATGCTTAAATGGAGAAACTGCAGTTGCTGCATTACTAGAGCTTGAAATGTTGTCAACAATGGATGTTGATGCACTGCCAAACGTTCAGAACCATCAATCACAATAGAGAATTAAGCTCTAGTTGACAATTGAAGTGTAGATTCTTAAGAGGAAATGGAAACTATGATTAGTTTCTTTGTTTTCATTTAGATGAATCTTTAAAGCATGAATTGAATGTGAATATCCCTATTCTGTATGTACTGTGTGCCAATTAGGAAACTCTAATGTAGCTTCAGGAATCTTATGCTTCTGTGAATGAAACCATTCTCTCCTAAAATCTTTTATTTCGCTAGATTTTTACGTGCATATATTGAAGTGATATGTTCACTCATCTTTTACCCTACTTATAGTGAAGTTTCAGTTCGTTCACTTCCATGTATTTTTGTTCGAACTTAGTTGAATATGTTGTATTTTTGTTTAAGTTCCATCTATGTCAAAATATACAAACAGAAAATTTGACATGGCAGATGGAAAGGCTAATTTGGACATGAAAAATCGCTACTTTATTAGAATAACTCATTTTCACATATCGAAGTTACTAATGTCCAGTGGTACGAGCGTGCTTCAAATATCGAGTTCAGTAACCAAAGTGAAATCTTATTTGAAGTTCAGTTTTGACTATTTGAGGTGACTTTGATACCTCGATGACATCACATTACACTATATTAAATGTGTGAAAAAATTCAATGGGTAAATAGCCAGGGGAAATGGAAACAACACATCTCAATGCATAATATCGAAAATATGATCTTCAATTTTAGCATCAGCATATACTGAAGCATCTTCAATTTGTATAATACAATAGTATTCTCACTAAAATATTTGATGGTTACATCAAATCATTTTTCACAGCTCTGTTCGGCTCATTGCTAAATCTATACTACATGTACAATGCACTTGTGCAAAATCTACCACTAATAACATGCAAAATGAGTGAACCTTTCTCGGCGACAAGAGACGGTTCTATACATACATTGGATAACAAAGAACCCTTGCAAAAATAGGGTGAAATTAATCTGTACGAAAAAAATTAGATGCCTCCAGTATTGTTGATATTCTCCAGGGAAACAACAGCACCAGACCTAGTATCATCTGAGACTGGAGAATGGGACATTAGAATGTACAACACCCATGAATGAAGGCATACAAAGTAGACAACGGACCAAATCCTAGCAGTTGTGTTCCTTCTTAAAAAGATGACGCCAGAAGAAAAGATTGAATCCAACTGTCGAATCAATAATCCCAAATGTTGCTGCCCGGATCGAATTTTCTGTTTAAATGAAGGCCTGAACATCGAACTAGTGTGTTCCCACACACCGGATTCTAGATCTTCTCTTGAAGAGGCACCAGGAAAATCAGCTGAATCCATAATCGACTTGTTTTCATCCAGTAACCTTGAAACTGCCTAAGACATTTAACCCAAACATCCAGAAAAAAATAACATTCGACATTCAGGTGACAATTCACAACAGTATTTGGCATCATTGTATTGATTTGAATGCTGATACAGATATTTACCTCGATTCTGAAAAGCAGCATTGCCTTCTCTGAGGATAGTGCCTCAACCTGATAAAAGACCAAAAGTTGCTTGTTCAACCAATTAAATTCAAAAATGGAATTTTCAACGGCGAAGTTCATACATAAACTCAGTTGAACATGGTTGGCTAAGCATAAAAGGTGTACTCTTGGGTAAATAAGTATTTCTTTAATTGATCAAAATAGGAAATAAGTTTCTTATTTTGTCAGTAAAGTCAAGAGTTATTTTCACAGCAAGTAACTTTACTTAAAATTAAGCAAAAGTAACTTATCCAAACATGTTTGAAAACACATTATAGGTAATTTTAAGCAAGGCCAAAGATGCACTTAATCTCCTTTTATTGTTATTGAAACATGACCGAATTCTTTTTTGATAAATGTATGAGATCATAACATGTCAAGAATAAACTTCCTAAATACTAATCAGCTGCAACTTAAAGATCAATAATAGAAAACAAACCTGTGCTTGCTTCTGAATCAAATGGTCAGTCAACTGATCAAGCCTTTGCCTGAGCTGAATTTCCACTTCAGTTGGATTCTCGATTTCCATTTGGGTTGTTTCAATGTTTGTTTCCAGTGTCTTTGTCTGCATGAGTGAAGAAAATTAGTTCCCGATAACTGCAGATTAAATATATTGCTGAAAGTATTGTTGATTTAGTGATGGGCTTGGGGAAGCAAAGGAAAGGAAACGATGAGTGGGCAGCCACAAGAGAAATGCTTGCAACAAATACCTCGTACAAGTCACCGAAATCTTTCATATAAGAATATGAGCCAATAATGAGCAACCAAATTAATGTGATTTAGTTGAATCAACAAGTGAAATTCTTTAGCAAGTTACATGACATCATATTGGTATATTTGTAGGCTGGACTGACTGGAAGGATAACACGATACAAGACTGAGGTAGAAGAGTAAATTAAAATAATGCATATTGTCTAGTGCAGTACTGTCCAATACTGAAATTTCATATACAAGTTTTGGCTTTAATGTAGACATGGATTTATTGGGTCACAAAGAGACTTCTCTAAGGGATGGAATACTTTACCATTCTCATCCACAAATCTTACACGTGAATTTATTCATCCACGTTATAAATATTACAAAATTGAACGGGTTAAATACAATTTCAAGATTGAACACGTCTTTATTAATAGGAATACCCAACATATATCCACCCGATAAATGATAGAAACAACACCATGATAATCCTAATGTTCAAAATATAAGCCAGATTAAGAAGCATGTTCTAATTTTTATTTTGCAATACACCGAACAAGATATATTACAGTTCGTCAAACATTGTATCATAAAATTTCGGGACAGCATCAAATATACGAACACTGTTCCATAGAAAAGGAAGTATGTCACCTTTTCTTGCAAGCGTTCCACTTTATCAGTTACAGAGGAATACTCTGCCTCGAGCATCTTCTTTTCAAATTCGACACCTTTTGAAGCTACCAGCTACAAGCCATTTTCATGGAAAATTAGTTGAGAAGATACAAGGAATATTCTGTCTAAATGAAGAAGCAAAAGATGCTCACGTTGTCCCCGTTTTGGTTCGTAGCTGATATTTTCCTTCTCAAATCTACAAGAGGAAACAATATATCTTAGTAAATAAGCTTTGTTTGACAATAAAAATTGTTTATTTGCTCCACAAAGTTAAATATGTCAAAACATAGATGAAAAGGCTCAAGAAATCGTTCAGGGTTTCCACATTAATGACAATGTTCTTGAACAGAAAAACAATTGAATGCTAAAAACGGTGCCATTGTGTACTTATCTATCGGATGATTAATCACAGTGTTTTACATATGCATATCGAGTATTCAATAATTAAATATAATATTTCTCATATGAAGTTCAATACTAAACTTCGGGGATGTAAAAAAAAACACGAAAAATGTGGAATCCTTAGAAACAAAAATAAAAACACAACAGCTCTGTGCAGTAAATATGAAGAGCAGGAAAATTGACGTGGTCTCTGGCCACAAGATTTGACGTGCAATACTGCAAGTTCTTTGGAGTGACGAACCTCTATGTTACCAAGGGCATATTCAGACAAGTCATTCTGGCACGGATACATGGGCACACACACTGCATGAACTAAAAAGACATGCACAGAAACTAAAGTTACTTCCCAATTAAGATACAGAAAGCACACCTTCATGAGTTCCTTCTTTCAACTGAATCTTTTGTCGAAATTCAGTGATACGATCAACCTGGTCCACCCGTGCACAAAATCATGAGTAAATCAATTTGCTATCACGCTAGCAAATAGAAGCCATTGTACAATTCCAGTTCATGCATTTCACAAGGTTGATTTTGAAACATAATTGAGCAACTAACACTAACTTCCTAATGTGCTGATAAATTACTCGCTTAATGATACTTAACTACTGAGCAAAAATTTAAAACAAGCATGAACAAAAGAAACATAATTAAAGAGATCCAGCTCCTCCTTTAGTCCAGAGTTTTCTCAAGGTATTCNAGTTCATGCATTTCACAAGGTTGATTTTGAAACATAATTGAGCAACTAACACTAACTTCCTAATGTGCTGATAAATTACTCGCTTAATGATACTTAACTACTGAGCAAAAATTTAAAACAAGCATGAACAAAAGAAACATAATTTAAGAGATCCAGCTCCTCCTTTAGTCCAGAGTTTTCTCAAGGTATTCATGGATCATTTAAAAATCACTGGAAAAGTAAAAAGAAAGACAAGAAACCAAAAAGGGTGGGGAAGAGAGAGAAAGAGAGAACAAAGAAAAAAGCGACACAAAAACCAACTAAAGAAGTTTTCAGGTACCTCTACTTCAAGATTTTTCTGTGCAGCAGCAAGAGACCTAGCAAGGTTGGCATTCGCAGTCTGCAAAATACAGAAAGCAATGAGAAAACACACTGTTATCCATGATAATAATAAGACTAAAAACAACTTTAAAGGATAAAAATTAAAACCTGATAAAATGTCAACTATAGAGCTAAAGCTTAAATCAAAGTTAAAGAAATCAAAGAACTACCTCAAGTTTTGACAATCTCACAAGTGCTTCCATTCGAGTATTATTATGTTTCTGCTTCTCTAAATCAGCAGCTTCCATAATCTCCATCAATGTTGTCTGCAATTCTGAAGCCTGGAAAAATTACCAGACAAGTGTTGACTGTTGAATTGGTATTACAAGGGCATAGCAACTAAAGGTATCATAACAACAATCAAGGAAATAAATCATTTCAACAAACAGAAGAATGAGCAGGAAAGATGGACGGCGATAGAAAGTGTTTATAACTTATGAACAAAAATGGGTAGAAAATTCGCAAACAAGTGGCTCCTAGTTGATCAGAGAATATAACAACTGGTAAGCATGTTTAAATTAGAGAACAATTCCAATGATTAGTATTATAAGGAATACATACATCATTAAATAATAAACAATTTAGTACAAACTATTGTAGCACAGTCCATAAAACTGGTGTTACGAAAAGAACAAGTGAAAGGAGTGGAGAAATTAAGCTTGTTACTCAAGGAGGATAATTAACTCACAAACATCTTCGGGCTCTAGAGAGACCTTTCTGTGCTTATGTATCACATAATATTAAGAGTAACCATCTAAGTTCACTTGCTCTAGCACAACTTGTATTTTATCCCTAAATATGCACTTTTCTCAGTAACAAATGAATATTCCTTGTTTGGCTTTATCTAGATAACAATATTGTCACAAAAAAATAAAAAAAATGCAAGAACTCATTTTACAACAATGCATAAACATAGACTTAAAGAAATCAAAAAAGACCAGCTATCTCCTATGTAATTAAATACATCTACGCGTCTTGAGGTTTCACATAACTGAAAACCCATTGTCAAGTCTCAAGAAATAGCTAGAGCATAGAATACTTACAATAAGTTTACACCAGCAAATAAAATGACATGGTTTTGAAGTAAATTTATTAATCACTATAATTATTATTTCAAAAACAGTACATCAAAATAACGTGGAATAGCCCTGAAGTACTGACCTCTTGTACTTGCTGTTCGGCACGCTCTTCAAGTATTTTCTCTAAACTCTGTTTCTCCCCTTCCAATTTAGCAACCTGATTCTCTTGATCTTTGATAGCCTCAACTGCTTTGGCAGCTGCCCTTTCTGCCAGAATATGCTGCCTTCTCTTTATTCTTTCTGCCTTCTCTCGTTCTCTCTCTGAATCTGAAGATGAAGTTGAATCTGTCTCAGAATCAGACTCACCATCACTTCGGGAAGAAGAACCCTTCTTCATAGAACTTGAACTTCTGGAAACTACTTTCGACTTATTGTTCTTTAACATTGCACTCTTAAACCTCTCACCATCCTTTAATTGAAACATCATATCCGATTTCCTATCAAGAGAAGCTGGGACCATCTCCATGGGACAATTGTCATTTGTCAAACCATCTGTAGGACGTAGCTTCTCCCCATCTCCAATGCCGTTCACCTCTTCATTTTTTCCTATATTTGCCTTATTCTTGTTATCAGGTACAAATGCATCAGTCATGTCCTCTCGAACTGATTCACCTCCATCACTCTGCAACTCAGTAATCGAAGTTCTTGGCATCACACCTCCAATGTCACTTGCCCTCCCACTATCCGAACTACCACCACCATTTGTGTTATTCTCCAACTCAACATTAGATTTTCTTGAACTCTTCAGAACACCATTATTCCTGTCCTTCTCTGTCCTTATCCCCTCTAGTGCCTTCGAGCCCAATCTCCCCTGTTTCTTACCATCTTTCTTCAAACCTCTAATCCCTAACACTCCAATGCTACTCTGATTCCCAATCTCACCCCTAGATGCCACGTTCTTATTCGGCACTCTCAATAATTCCGTCCAATCAATATCATTATGTCTGCTACTCGAATTTGACTTAGAGTTCATATTCAGCGATAGCTCAACATCATTATCCCGTTTAATATTACTATCTCTGCGACTAATTACCTTTAAATCGTGCTTCTCACTGACATTTTCTGGCACCTTCTTTTTGAGCTGCTCCTTAATCAACGACCTAGTCTCCCCCGTTCTTGGCGAGGTTTCAAGACCTAATTGTTCATCGGATCGCGGCTTTTCATTCTTACCCAGTGATTCTGCAGCTTGCTGATCTATCTTTACCATCCAATCAAAAATTCACATAAATAATCCAATTTTGTGTATAATTGATTACAATGCCAGAATTAAACTTCTACATAACAAATCACCTGAATACAAGAAACCAAAAACAACAGAAATCATTCGAGAAAGAGAAAAATATTGGAGATTTACCTGATGGAGGAGAGTTTCAGCGGCTTTGAGCTTGGAAGACAGCCAATGAGCCATGGAACCGTTGGGATTTCGGAATTTAAATTCTTACCGTTGGATCCAATCGCTAAAATGCGTTCTTGATTGTGTTCAATTGCCGGATACTTGAGTGTATTCAGACAGAGGAGGGAGGAAGGGGGGAAAAAGAGTTAATGCTAAGGTCACCGACAGGTAACGGTAATTGAAACGCGATTATTTTATTGGCTGTGATTCTGGAAATGTCACAGGTCATGTTAATTACAGAATAGTTCTCGAAGTTTTCAATTTTGTGGGGTAGAAGGGGTCTATCGATTGTTCATAAGTTGATTCTAAAAAATATTGACCTTTTTAAGTGAAGGGTAAAATCGTCCAATCCCATTTTACACTTTGAAAATGAAAGATGCCACTTACATTTTTATGCATACCATTCTAGGAGATGAAAGAAGCTGATAAATGATTAATGTATTTTATACCCTTATTCAGTTTTTAATATAGATATTTCAAAAAAAGAAATTTAATTATTAACAAATTTATTTTATATTCAACTTAATAGGTTAAACACAGATAAGAGAAAAATAGCGAAAACGACGAAAAATAGTAAAATCCAAAGTTCAAGGACCTAATTGCAACTTTTCAATAGTTATTTCGGATCACAAAATTAAGACTAAAGACTGCAAGTTCAATTGGATGCAATTAGAAGCTAAAAGACTGAATTGCAAGAGAAAATGACTTAAAAGACTCAAGAATTGAATTTGACGACCAAATTGCACATCTGCAAAAATTATAACCCAGCTTTTGGAGAATTTTTACAAAGAACAAACGCCTAGGTGCACCGAAATTGGGTGCTTAAGTGTTGAGTCCATAGTGCCTACGCGCCAATGAATCCCGTTTTCGATAGAATTCGTCTCCAATTGAAGTTTTGTTGTGATTTTCATCCAATTTTCAAACCCTATAAATACACAACAGCCTCATACATTAAAAGAAACCTCTCATACTACAAAACTCATCTATTATCATCATTAAAGAGAGACCAATCCATTGTTCTAGAAAGATAACTAAGGGCAATTGCAAGAATTATCATCCATTGGAGTTTTGACCTTGATTTTTGGGCAACAAGAAGAAGAATTAAGGAAATCGATCAAGAAACAATTGGAGAAATTCATCAACATCAAGATTCGTCCTCTTCTATTTCATCAACCAAAGAATCTGGTTATCCAATTAATTATGATTTCTTGTGATTTTGTAATGCTATGCTAGAGTTTTAGTAATTACTAAGATATTGATGAACCCTTATTATGAAGTTTTAACATAATTTATAATTTGACGTCCAATACATATTTATTTTTGGATGATTATTATAGAATTTAACACATTTTCAATTACTTGATCACTAATTGGATTGATTATTATAGCTCGGGCTGATGTTTAATGTTGGGTCGTCCCTGGTCCCACACTTTTATTTTATAGTACTTAGTTTTCAGTAGTCCAAAAAATCGGAAGAAATCTTCATATTCATATCCAGTAAACGATATGAAAATTAAATACCGTGATACTTTGTTTAGTAGTAGTTATATGCTTAGTCCGTCCTTTATAAAAACCAAAAAATAAGATAAAAACGATTATTCAATATGATCAACAATGACTAGTTTGTGTAGAAGCAAATATTTAACCAATGCATGTAATTTCTTTTGTCCCCTGCAGTATTGAATCAGCCCTTTTATCATTCATTTTCTTCATCTCTTAAGTCTTTTTTTCATTGTTTATTTCATTAATTCTGCCTACCATTTGATGAAATGCCTCTTCCACATTCAAATTCTCTTTAGCAGATATTTCCATAAAGGATATTTCTTCTAATTGTGCTAGACTTTGCCCATCTTCTACATTGACTTCTCTTGAATTACTCAAATCAGACTTGTTGCCAACTAGAATAATAATCATGTCTGAGCTTCCAAACTCCCCTCTTCATATAGCCATTTTCCAGATTCTCGAACGCCGCCCTCCTCGTTATGTCGTAGACGAGCAAAGCGCATGACGCTCCTCAGTAGTAGGAACTCGTGATGGCCCTAAATCTGCACAAAAGATTGTTTCTCATGTCAACAAGATTGCCGAAGCTTTCCTTGGGCCAGAATGAAATGAATGAAGCCTTTTAATGCAAGTTTGTTACACAATACTTGAAAGATAATACAATGACAACTTATTCACTACCCCAAAAACAGTTTACATGTATGGAGAAGTGAAAAAAATGTATGGACACGGTTGACCCCAAAAAATGTTGCCAACAAATGCCGGACCCACACGTGTATATATCAGCCAAATCCAACACGTTAATGCCGATCAACGGTCAAGATGGCTCCAGAAAATGATCGTGGAAGGGGCTCAACGACACGAGACACTTTCGTTCAGACTCCGACGATAAACTCTAAACGCGATTGTATAATAACCCAATCGACCAAACATAAGAAAAAATGTCTTAAGGAAATAATATGGTTCTTTTAATATTCAGAGTTTCATCTCTCTTTGTCTGTTACATGGTGGGGGGGGGGGGGGTATAGCATTACAAATTAAATGGTGACATTTGGATCAATTTACACGTGGCTTCATCCAGTCAATCAAGACATCAAATCCTAGCCATCAAACTGACTACTAGCCTATCAAAGTATTAAATGTTTTTACATTGACAAGACAGGATATAAGTATTTTTTCCAGTCACATCAAGATCCTCAGAGCCTCAGAAGGCAAGGCCTCAGCCTCAGCAATAATGTTGACCTCCGAGCCGGAAGCTTGTAACTTCTAGGGTCGTAATGTCACGTGGTAGTTCTTCATATTTGGGTCGTAACAAACACGATACCTCATTCTTTGTCTAGATATATTGGGTAGTTTCTTTGTAGATTCCTCTCCGAAGCTTTTTTAGATCCATCTCCAAGTATTCGTTGATCATGAACATGATTTCCTCTAATTCAGTAGAGATTAAGATTCAATTAAAATTGAAAATATAATCGTTATTGGGTCTCACCCGTATAATAAAAGTCAACAATAACGGCTAATTTTTCAATTTTAATCTCTACTGAACGGCTCTCTATGAAACTTCTACATTTGGATCAATTTACACGTGGCTTCATCCAGTCAATCAAGACATCAAATTCTAGCCATCAAACTGACTACTAGCCTATCAAAGTATTAAATGTTTTTACATTGACAAGACAGGATATAAGTACTTTTTCCAGTCACATCAAGATCCTCAGAGCCTCATAAGGCAAGGCCTCAGCCTCGGCAATAATGTTGACCTCCGAGCCGGAAGCTTGTAACTTCTAGGGTCGTAATGTCACGTGGTAGCTCTTCATATTTGGGTCGTAACAAACACGATACCTCATTCTTTGTCTAGATATATTGGATAGTTTCTTTGTAGATTCCTCTACGAAGCTTTTTTAGATCCATCTCCAAGTATTCGTTGATCATGAACATGATTTCCTCTAATTTTGAGTACGTTCAGTGGAGATTAAAATTCAATTAAAATTGAAAATATAATCGTTATTGGGTCTCACCCGTATAATAAAAGTCAACAATAACGGCTAATTTTTCAATTTTAATCTCTACTGAACGGCTCTCTATGAAACTTCTCTAGAATACTCTTTTCTTAAATATATCATTCGAAGAAAATTCAGATTTTCCTCTTATCAGCTTTACCATGTGACAATGTTGATGATGACATTATGGTTGTTCACAAATGTTGTTAGTGTTATATTATAGAACAATGCTATTTGTACAACTTTCTTTACAATTTCACACTTTACAGTCATCATATTCATCTATTTTAAAAACTATTTTTTAAATCAACGATATAGATCTTGACAACTCACTAGTTGTCAAGCTAGTTGTACAATTAGATTAATCCTATATTATAAACAAAGTAAGAAAGCGGACTTTACATTTTGTTAATTACATTCCTAGTAACAAGTGCGTCTCTATCTATCATGAAGGTCCAATGAAACTGTTCCACGTTGCAACGAACTAATTGTCTGATTGGGTGTCCCTTGGCTTCTTGTCACAAAACAGCGAAACTATAAGGGGTTAATGCCATGTCAATTTTATCATAGTAACAACTAGCTCAAGAACAAAGCACATGTTTGACAACCATCAAAATAAATTTTTGAATAGTGATTTCTTTAAGAATACGTGATTGAGAAGTAGAAAAAAAAAATTTAATTTACGTATAAAATATTTTATTGTTAGAATGTGTGGTTGAAAATAAATTTGAGGATAAAAACTAAAAAGAGTTCTAATTTAACGATGGTCAATTAGGGACGGTAAGAAATGCATTATAATTCCATACTCCCTTCGAAAAAATGTGGTTCGACTTTGATCGGATTTGTTCTTTGATATAAAAAGATCGAATAAAATTTAAGTCAAAATTCACAAGTTATTATAAAAACATATTTCATGAATCCGCAACTTTTCAACCACATGTTCCATCAATTTTTATTAAAATTTGCTAAAATTCTGATTTTTATCAAAACCAAAAAAAGAGCATGGAAATTACTAAAACACCACCAAACAAGCACCAAAATTTTTTGCCAACCTCGAGCCGGTTTTGCTGCATCCAGCTCCACTTTCACGCACCGCATCCGAATCCGAATCCGAGTAGAAAAAGTGGAATGTAAAGGCACTTTCCTATAAAAGATTTTTTTTTTTTTTTTTTTTTTTTTTTAATCAGAATAACAAAATTTCAAGAAATGTTTAACAGAACAATTAGTGTTGATTATTGGCTACAACATATTCATTCCTCTCTGAGTATCATAATCTGAAAAGTCTCCATTAGCCGGACCAAATGGTGGTGCATTATAACCGTATACATCGAAAACCCTATCATCCGAACCGATATACCCACCTTCTCTTCCTTTAAAAGTTTGTATTGGTGAAGTCCACGGACCTGGAGTCGAGACATTAGGGATCGAGGCCTCTTGATTTAGATTTGGTGGGTTATGATTCTGTGGGGAATTTCCGCTAGTCTTTTTGTTGCTGGAATTTGCTGTTGTCAGGGTTATAGATGCCGACTGCTGTTGTTGCATTTGCAGCTGGTTCTTCATTGGTGACTTTGGACGAAGTGCTTCTATTTCGGGGGTAGTAAGGACAAGGTGTGGTGCCTCTGGTGGTGGATTTCTTCCTCCCCCTCCCTGCCAAATTTTTCCTTCCTTATCCATGAAACTCCTAATATATGCCTGAAAATTCCCAAGTGACGTGTTAGCGTGTTTAGCTGAGCGTAACTAAAAAATAAATAAATAAATAAAATCAGCGAAAGTTCAAGAAAGCCAGCAAAACACGCAAATCCCTTGAACATTGAACGGCTAGTCCTATGGGGCACAGTAATTATATGAGATTCAAATGGATCCTGCTAATGTCGTGCACGCCATTTACAATTGCAACAGTAAGTGCATGTTACTGGACTATAGAATTTCTTCTTTAACACTATATAGTGCTATCCAATCTCCAAACCAAACATGACAGTAGTGGCTTAAACAGTGATACAAAACCTGCTTCCAGGTAATTCTGAGACGAAATATTTTTTTAAACTGATTTCTCTTGGAATCAAACGTCGAACCAAAGAGGTAATTTGCTAAGAAACATTTGAGGAGCCTCGTGCTTCTCCTGCTCCCCTTTACTCTCTTCCAACAGAGAATAAATAATAAAGGCCTTTCCTATTTCACTAACCAATTTATCATAAACAATTTCATGCGCAAAGCTAGAAATTATATGTTCTTGGAATGGACATCAGCTTTACAACAATGGCTAAAAATTTGATTTTTAGTAGATATTGATAAAAATTGATGAAATGTATGAATGAGAAGTTGATAAAAGTTGTGGGTCCCATCACGTGAGGTTGAAAATAAATCTGAGGAAAAATGAGTTTTCAAAAATTGGGGGTCAAACAAGGGCTAAGCTTCTACTATTAAGCAATTCTGAAAATCTCATTCATATTTGTATGACACCAAATACCCTCTAGAAGATCAACCACTTTTAAATGCTGATAAAATTTTATTTCACAGAAGTTCGTCAAAAAATTTGTGCAGATTGGATAGCAGATATCTTTCTTACTAGAATAGCACACAACTATTCTTACTTTTCCATCGTCTTTTTCCATTTCAAGAAGCCGAAAGCTGAAAAATTACCAATATTGAACAGATAGGCAAGTTTACCTCAGAATTAAAATTCGAGGAAGATAATCCTTTACCGACTGTCAACCAACCAGAACGAATGTTATGATCTTCACCGAAAAGCTCAAGCCTTCTCCGTCCAAGAGCAAAATGTTCAATTATCCGATACATATCTTCAGGCTTTGCAGTTGATCCTGCAAATATAATTGGAGTGAAGTTTATAATACCAGTCAGAACCAACAGAAAATGCATATCAAGAGAGGACATATCTCTGCAGTGCAGTGAAATTATGACCCAGATTAGCCAACAAGAACGTAAGAATAATACTTTTTTAAGTGTTTGGATTACATAGTAAACATTCAGTTTGATGAACTGCTCGTAACTACTTACCTAAGGGTATTCACTTTTACTTTTCCTAAGAAAACGAATTCTTCGCCATCACATATCAAATCTAGTTTCAAGTAATTACAAATAAAAACCTTTATTCATACTTTAAGATACGAACTGGCAAAACTAAAAAATAAAATAAAATTGCACAGGGCCAGTTTGAAGCTTGCTAGAAACTTAGCTTAGAATCAAACACAGGTGTGCAACACTTTAAATTGTTTACTCTCAATAACAATTGATGGCACGATTAAATTTAAAGATGTGTTGTCCCATGGAAGAACAGAAGTAAAAAGGACAAAACAAAAAACAGCAGTAAAAATAAAGGACTTGAGATTAAATCGGTAAAACTACAAATCTTTGCAGGTCTAGTTTAATGCTTGCTTGAATCTATTAAACACAAAGGCGTCGTGTATAAAACATTTTCAAAGCATAAGCATATGAATCCTCATTGTTGGCAAATTTAATTTAAATTCCAGTTGAAGAATAGAATAGTATACTAACAAAGAAATAAGATTGGGAGAGAGAGAGAGAGGGAGATATGTTTCCTTTCAAAGAAGAGCCTGCATGTTGGACATAAAGAGAGAGAGGAATAAAGACAACAAGTCTTATCATGGTAAACAGATATGAAGAAAATAAAAATGTTAAACATTGTTTTATCCATTTCCGTCATATAAAAAGAAAAAAAGCACACCAAAAAAAAAAAATTCTTGGGAGAGTAGTAATGACATTCCAAAATCAATTGCAATAACTTTAGAGCAAACCACGTTCCCAGATAAAGCTACTAATTGGCTAATAATAAGAAAGCTGACCAGAGGAAGGTAAATTTTACAGATAAAGAAAAGAACTAGGAAAGGGAAAACCAAGAATAGACAAAGATACAAGACAAACACGTAATGTAGGGAATACTTGGCAAGTTAAAATTTCAGTCTAGTATTTCAAGATTGGAAAATAAATGATTGAAGCAGATTTGAATTTACACACAAGTTCAAAGATAAAAATTCATAGTAAGGAGGGACTACCCAGTACTTATTAACAACAGTAAAATCCAAGGTTGCACTTGTATTACAAGGCTCCTCACCAATTATTCCATCAGTTAAAGATGGACTACCTAGTACTTACTAACAACAGTAAAAATCCAAGGTTACACTTACCATAAGGAGGCTCCTCAGCAATTATTACATCAGTGTCAATGTTGGCATGGATTATGTGACCATCAGTACTGCGACGTACAGTTCCTTTTATTCCCATCAAGCAGTGTTCCTTCATAATGATGACAAGGCAGCTATCAGGACATAGAATATACCAACATAGATACATTCACATACACCCAAATATAAAAATAAAATAGAAACACAGCAGCTTGAACATCAAAATGAATAGCATGATTTATAGCAGACAAAACTTCTTACAAGCTCGTTAAATTGATGCAGCATAAGTTATTAACTCTACTAATTGATAAAATCATTAGACACTGACATAGTTAAACGTCCCAGATTTAATATTTCAAACACTCTACTTTTTCAAGATATTACCTATATTACTTTTATTCAGTAAATTTGAGTAATGATTTGGAAGTTGCACAAAATACTGATTTGAAAGCAAAAGCAATGATACATTTTAGGTTTTTTGAGAAAGTGTTCATTATTCTTTACTTTAGTTTGATAGATACTAAGATCTTCATTGAAATTAAGTTAAGAGCAACGCATAAAATTACATGATTACAATAATATTTACTTTATATGTCTCCGAAATAGAGAACAAACTAATGATTAATTAAACGTTAATCTTTATTACTAGCTCAAGGACTTAAATATAGGTTAGATAATATGTGAAGCTCTTTATCACTACATAGGCATTAAAAATAGGTCATAAGAAATTAAAAGCAGCCTTTATGTATATTGAATAAAATGAATTCTATCGATAAGGACTTTCATCCTAAATACCTAAGTAATAACTGACATCTAATTTAGATTTTTCTGGTCATAATGTTATTAACACTATTTCCATCCAAAAGTTGTATATTCTTATTTGGATTCATAAATCTTTCAGCTCATATAAGAAAATAATTGGTTTGGAATTTTAGAAATAGTATCTCCACTTGTTATACTTAAGCATTATGAGAGAGTGGACTAGAATTTGTAACCTTTGAGCGCTGAATTAGAGTATGAGAATCGTGACGCAATCCAGGAGTTGCATTTGTTTTATTTGTCTTCACCCAACATATATCTTCACATCTGCGAAATCCCCACTGGATAAAACAGGTAATGACGGTTACAAATGAAAAAATTCAAATAATACAGAGATTTAAATCACAGAAACCAAAGGGAAGTAAAGAGACAAAAAAGAGGGGCAATGATTATCGACAAAAAGAAAATAACATAAATGTGACCAGTTCTCTTGGAGATCTCATTCTTTACCTTCTTTAGACATTGTCTGCCTTGCTCTAGCCCAACACCATCACCAACCCAAAGGAAGATGA
>CAIGRQ010223660.1:0-10328 GCA_903798375.1 Fraxinus sp. D2006-0159 | reverse complement strand
AAATTCGATTAGTGTACGATCATCAAAGAATTTTTAAAATTAGTATATTATCGAAATTCAAATTTATTTTGATTTTGTTCCTATTTGGTGGAGATTAAAATCAAATTTTTAGTAAGTTTTGATAAAAATTAAACAGTTATGAATTCTATGAAATATGTTATTAAAATTAATTGTTGACTTTGATTTAGTTTAAAATTTAAATTTCAATAGATATTAAACATGATTTGGAAAAAAAAAAAACACACTCAAAAGTTGGGGGGGGGGGACGTGCCCCCCAGGACCCCCCTGGGTCCGCCCATGACGCCGCATATAAGTTGGCGAACGCCGCTGCTCAGAAAAGTGGAATGTGGTTTGGGTTCATTTCTGACGCCATGGGGGTGGGAGAGGGGGGGGTGAATAGGGGTTTTTTTTTTTTTAATTTAAGTCTGTATTTTAATTTTTCCCATATGAAAAATGTAAAGTTACATATTTACCCTTTACAAATTGGTCAATAATTGGTCATACATTTAATTATTAATCAACTAACGGTTTCTGTCAATTTGGACTCCTGGTGCAAATTGTTTAAATGTTTGGTACTATGGGTGACACAAAACAAATGTTTGGGCAAAATCTGAAAAAATTTGAATGGTTTGATACCATGACTGCAATTTTTCTTGATGTTTTCTGAATTGTCATCTAAAATGGGTCTATTCCTTGATTCCTGTTATTTTTAAAATATATTTTTCTCTTTTATTTTCAATCACATATTTTCAATAAATAATATAATATTACACGTAAATTCAAAGATTTTTCTTTGTTTTTAACCACATGTTCTTCTTCAAATCACTACTCTAAAATACATTTTTATTAAAAAAATTGTGCTCAAACAGGCTCTTAAATTTCCCACTTAAAATACATGTTTTTTTTCTGAATTTTCCCTTTTCTTGTTTTATAAACTGATACATCCAAAATTTTATGTTCATTCCCTCTTTGATGGAATTAAAATTAATTTTGTAGTAGGTTTAATAAAAATTGATGAAATGTAGGGTTAAAAACAATAAAAATTAATTATTGACTTTAATTTAGATTAGAATTTGGATTAAGGGGCTAAATAACGTGGGTTGTGAAATTCATTCCAAACACCATTGGCGTAGAACTGTACATTGTGTTTCCTACCCCAAGGCCAAATTCCCTCCACCCGCCGGTTCCTATCTTCTCATGTCCTCCAACCGGCGCCGGCCAGAGCCTCCCCAGAAGTCGTCGACAAATCCCCTCGTTTGAGCTCCCTGACTCCCTCAAGGCCAAATTATTTCCTCCCCCAAGGCCAAATTATTGACTTCTTTTATTTTTGTTGCACTGAATTAGGTAAATAAACACCTGTATTCATCTATTAATATTATCTATTTCATACTTTATTCTTTTGAGAAAATCTTTTTTCTTTCTTTTTGTTTTGCACAGAGACACTTCATCCACGGTTGATGTAACCCGAAAATCATAAAGAAAGTTGATGGATTTTGTTAAATGTTGTTAAAATTTGGAAGTTGGAATTCAGTTGTTAGTTTTTGTGCAATTTGGTTTTTTCTTTACTGCTATCATTATTTTGTACATGAACATGTAAATTAAAATGATTATTGTACTGTTTAGTTGTTAATTACCGCTTTTCATGTGTTTGAAGGCTCATTTTCATGATTTTTTCTGTTTAGTTTTTTAGGACATGGACAAGTTGTTGCTTTTTCAAATCAATAAGAGGTGTCTATATTGAGTTATTCACTGCCAGTCTACCACGTCCCTTCCACTATTGCCACTGATTTCACTTGTAGAGTAATGCCTGCATATTGTTTATTGATTCAAGTTTGTAGACTTTGTATTGTCAAGTACTGAATATGTTAATTGAAAGTATGGTACGGAAGTGTACTATATCTGGACAGTTATGGTACAGTTTTGTTCAGTTCTACTCTTACATATGGAAACTTTTGATTCCATGTGTAGAATTCCAGTTCAGAATCGGTAAGGTATAGTGGATATTTATTATTATTTTTTTTATTATTGTCATTTTCTAGGATATGAAATGTGTAAATTAAAAAGACAATCGTATTGTTTAGTTGTTGTTAATTGCTTTTCGCTGCTTTTCATGTGTTTGGAGACTCATCCATTGTACTATTCCTCTGGTTAGCTCTTGAGGACATGAACACGTTAGTTGTTGCTTTTCCAATTCAATAAAAGGTGTTGTCTCTTTGGTTATTTGTTGTCAGTTTACCAACTCTAGTCCACTACTGCCGCTGTTTAAGGTGTTAATAATGCCTGCAGTGTTTTATTGTTTTTAAACTTTGTATAGTCAAGTACTAAATATTTGTTGGACAACCATGCACTTCATTGAGAGTATGGAGTGAAGAAATTTTGGGACCAAACCGGAATCGGATGATTATGGTACAGTTTGGTTCTACCCATACCACATGTAATTGTTTGATTCCATGTGTAAAATTCCAGCTTAGAATCAGTTAGTTTGATTCTCAAAATAACGGAATCTAACTGAACCCTGCCCAGCTGTACTACTATTCATTTGCTCTTTGACTTGCATTTCTTCAGAAAATTTCCTCCAAAGAGTTGGGGTTCATTGTATTAAATGGGTCAAATGCTATTTAGTACGCTGATCTATTTTAGCTAGTTTACTGGATACCTATCATTCAGCTGAACCAACCCATCCAATTGCCACAATCAGTCTAGAGTGATAGGGCAATGGGTGAAACAAACTGTTCATTTACATTCCATCGAATCCATTCATCTGAAAGTTCCTGGAGGAAGTATTTGTTCTGAATTCATTCAATTTGGGATAAAGAATTTAAAATAAAAAATCAGATGCGCAAAGGAAGAGAAAACTAACAAAAAAAACTTCTGTTAGTCATAATATTTTTTGTGAATTACTACTTGTTCATATTGTTTACTCGTATTTTATTATGCAGATGGAAGGCCGAATAGCTTCTGATCTCTATGGAGATGCCCTACAACAATTGAGTACTGAATCTTGTCCAACATCTGCTGCTGATCTTACATTAAATGACGCACGAGGTATGAGTTTCAGTGTTAGCTAATTTCTAATTTATTGTAGTTGTACTGCTCATGCATAGTTGTTGATATGAATATCTAATTATAAGTTCAGTCTAGTGCTCTTTGGACATAGTTTTGTTAAATAAATTACCCTATGGAAAAGTGGGTGCCTCCCAAAACTGATCTTTACAGGAGGCAAAACTAATAAATTCTGGAGGAGCACAAAATGACACGTAAAAGGCATTGGGAAGAGCACAAAATGTGAAGGCCTTAATCCTGCAGAATCTTTACAGCATCTCATTGACTGTTCAGAGCACAATAACCTGACTAGGATATTGATAAATTACGGACTAACTTCATAACCACACCTGTGGTCATTGACCACATCATATGGATTATGGAATAGGTATAATGATCTCCAAAGTTGCACCTTCCACCATGAATCCAGTTTGGGACCTCTGGCTGACTGTTGTTATGCATTAGCCTTAGCCTTAGCCTGCTGTCTCTTTGAAAATTACTTGGGGGTGGGGGGTGGGAAGGAACTACCATCAGAGTCTGTCTTGCAAACCAAAGTTGTGACATAATGGAGTTATGGTCCAGCGACTGAAGTTCATTATTACAATATATGTTTTACTGAAATAAGAATGTCCTAGCATGCTAATGTGTTCATATATTTTTTTTTTTGATAGGGTGTTCACTGATAATTTTGTATGTTGTATAAGTTTCTCTTTTGGGAAAACTCCCATTCGTCTCTCTTCCTATAGACATGCTCATACTTTTTTGTAGTATTAGTAAGCACATATTTGTATAAGCACATATTTGTATATGATCTATTGACCAGCAGGCAGCATCTGCTGGTTATTGTAGTGTATTCGTTATTTTCGGGTGCAAACTAGTATACGATTGGATAATTCATTAGTTAATGTTGCCAATTTCCACTTTCCAGTGCACTTTGGTTTTCTTCATCTTTTCGATGCTATTTTTGTTGCTACAGTGGGTTGACTGAAGTCACTGTAGTCAGGATTTTCCCTATTAAGACCATTGAACTTTTTATACAGGAAACACATTTGAATATTACTTGTCAAGGCAGTATTTTTGCTACTGTGCTTGGTGTATGCATCAGCATCTAATTCTGATCAATTTGCAATCTCAGATAATGGTTTTGATGACTGGTGTGATGAGGATGGATCTTCTTGTGAATGGGAGTCGGAGAGAATACACAAGCAATTTGTCACAGTACTCTTACAACTTAGACCTGATTTTTGTTCAATAAAAGTAGAAAGAAGCATAAGATGTATCATTTGATTTTTGTAAATTCGTGTCCCAAGCAAATATTTCTTCAGCCATACCATTAAGTCATTCGTGGTGAAATAATTCTTCAGGTTGGATACCGGGAAGGTCTCATGGCAGGACAAGAAGCTTCAGCACAGGATGGCTTCAATATTGGCTTTGAACAATCTGTATCGACTGGTTACAACTTGGGTATTGTCAGAGGCGTCACTAGGTAAACCAGTAAATTAGTCGGGAAAATATAATTTTTTTCTTTTGGTATGCTATGAACTCTCTCTCATCTTTCCTTCGGTTTTTGACTTTTTTAATTTAATAATCTATTTTGTTTGAAGTACTATGAATTGCCTCCCCAATGAGTTGAAGGAAAGATTGGTGGAAACAGAGGAAAAGAGAAACATATTGAAGAAGTTACATGAATCTGTACATTCTCTTTCAACATCAGATGCATTAAAACTGTTCCATGAAGTGCAAACAAGAACATCAGCAATACCCAATGAGAATATTAACCCAGATGTCACCCAAATTTCAGATGAAGGTGTTCTCGAAAATTATTTTAAAGAGCTTCAATCATTAATTAGTGAAACTACCGCAATTGAAGTGTGCTTAGATATGATGAAGCAGTAACATTTACTTTTGTAGTATTTTGAGTGACACAGTTATGTTGGATATTGTTGCCATGTGTTATGATAGTTTTCAATTTTGATTAATTGACAGCTCCTAGGATATCTCGAGTCTAGTAGAGAGCTCAAGCGATCCAATTGCACTCTTTTCATTATTGCAGCAAAAGTTCTATCGAGTTCTCATTTTTCCGTAGATATTCATCATAGGCGTACTCTTATTTAATCCTCCTTTTTTATAATGGAGGTGGTACTTTCAAATATATATATATAGAGTAATGATCTCCTAAGCACCATGTTTAGTATATGCTAAGCACTAAGCTTATGTGGCAAAAAAACTACCNGCTTATGTGGCAAAAAAACTACCCACTAATGTAGTGTGCCACCTAAGCATGGTGCTTAGTATATACTAAGCACGGTGCTTAGGAGATCATTACTCTATATATATATATAAGATTGTGCTCGATCACCATGGAAAATAAGCAAGTTTTTTTTTTTTTTTAATAACTTAGAAATGAGTGTATTGTTTACACAATAAAAAAATTATTTTAAGGTGACTTTTACTTATTTTGAGGGGTTTCTAATCATGGTCAAGAAAATATATACATATGCATCTCGTTTTCAATTTCCATTACGGAGAGGACTCAGCCTATTTGTCACTATATTTTCTGTAATTAATTTATAATTAAATTTAAGACTATGATTATGATTAGGACCCAAAATATTTTTAAACCAGTCACATGATGTTTATAGTTTATAATATAATGTCAAAATCGAGTGTCAAACGTATATAAGAAGTTGAATAAATAAAATAATTAGTCAAACTCCAATGTCAAAACGTATATAAGAAACTGAATAAAAATTTAAAATAATTAGTTTGTCATATGAAATATCATCTCTCTCTCTCTCTCAAAATTCCTTTGTTCAATTTTTATTTTTTTTTTACTAGGCGGGACAGGGCGGGGCACCCCCTCCCCGCCCCGCCAACCCGTCGGGGCGGGTTTTTTTCGCCCCATTCAGGGCGGGGCGGAGCGGGGTAAATTGCCATCCCTAGTCAAGAAAATACATATGCATCTCGTTTTCAATTTCCATTACGGAGAGGACTCAGCCTATTTGTCACTATATTTTCTGTAATTAATTTATAATTAAATTTAAGACTGATTATGATTAGGACCCAAAATATTTTTAAACCAGTCACATGATGTTTATAGTTTATAATATAATGTCAAAATCGAGTGTCAAACGTATAAGAAGTTGAATAAATAAAATAATTAGTCAAACTCCAATGTCAAAACGTATATAAGAAACTGAATAAAAATTTAAAATAATTATTTTGTCATATGAAATATCATCAGAGAGAGAGAGAGAGTTTTTTCCTTATTATTAAACTTCAGAATTTTCTCATTTTCAACCACATTTTTTAATGTGAAGGGTAGGTCAAAGCGTCTCGAATCCCTTAAGAGTCAATGACCTCAACTTCCAAAACATAACTATAATAAAAAGCGGAGCAGTGTAGGCATAAATACCCAATAGAGTTTCATCTATATGAGGAACGTGTGATACATGATGAGTATATTTTGACAATGAACAACTAGAAACTGGGAGAGAGAAGAAGAGTAAGGGATGCAAGGAGAGAATTATTGAGGGCAAAGAGGCAGTCAATTTTTATTCATATAATCAAGTTATCTATTACATTGCACAAGACCCCTTTATATAAGTTTAAACTAGTCCTAATTGAAATAGGAACATACTATAAAATCAATCATTGATATGTTTCCTAAATTAAAAGTCAAATTTTGAAACTAAGTATTATAATGTATCTTTTAATATGTCATCATTTCTCCCCAAATGAGAAAACTTGACTCTGACGAGAGACATTGGAACTTCATTCTCCAAGGAGGTTTATCTTTTGTCTGGGCCAAGTGTCTATACAGAACCTTGGATAACATTTTGCTGAACTCATATAAAGGAGGACGATATTTCTTATGAACCAAATATCTAAATTGTTCACTAGATGGTAATTGAAACTGTAAATATCTCGAAGAATATGATATGATCAAGGGGATGATCTCTCTTTTTAATCAAGTATCATTAACAAAAAGCAAATACCCTTGCAACTCATCCATAAAATGTTTAACTGATTATGCATAATGAGGAGCACAAATAACTAGCGTTGTAGATTGCCCTGCAGAAAAAAATGATTGCAACATCAAAGGTTCAAATGGGCTCCGATAAGGAAACAATTTATCTACATTCAAAATATAACTTTTAATCAAGTATGATGACCAGTCAAATAGTTTATGTTGCTACAAATGTTTAAAACATTTTTTCTCAACATTTTTAGGAAACCGAGTTAATGAGACACCACAAAAGTATAATAATCATCGTTAGAGTCTCCTAACCTATATTGCACATAAAAACACATGCTCAAAAATTCCAAAATTGAAAATAATATTTCTTTTTAACTTGGCAAGAAATTTAGGAACATTAACATCAAAAGAATGAGATAATACAGTACGCAGATAATTAGTAGCCAACATCATAATAGCAATATGAAAAGTTTGCAATCGAATAATTGCATTGGAAAACAATGTGGAAACCCGAGAAGTATCATGTAGTTGAGGCCACACCAAAACAAAGTCAATGTGAATGTCATGCAAAAGAGTAGGCACGAGATTTAGGACGTGGAATCTTTGATTTCGATGGCAATGATATAGGTAATTCCTCAATTATGTTTGTGACAAGTGTAATGACTATATGTGTGCTCACGATAAGTGATACAATACACTACTCAAAACTTTCATCTTCTATACAGAGGGGGGAACAACTACACTATAATTATCTAAAGAAATCCCCAAAATTTTTATAGATTGTGACAAATATGGTTTGATCGTGTCAACACAGTTTTTGAAGTCTTTCAACTACATTAAATATAAACATCCTTATTGTCCTTTTTAATACTATTCAAAACAAAGGTGATCAAGTCTAAAGAGATATTGTCACTTTCTTCCAATATAAGGGTTATAATTGTCTCTATAGATGTGAAAAAATTCCCTAGATGAGTGCTTTTTAGGGCTAAAAGAAAATGTTGGAACGTGTTAATTATCACATGCTCACAGCCTAAATCCAACATCATGATACAATATTTCACATTAGCCATAGTTTCAATTATCCTAACTCCCTTAGCATATAAGTTGGTGGATGTGTCAGTAAGAGATGCAAATGAAGGAATAATTAGTGGAAAAATGTCAAGCATTGTCTCAACGAATACGAATGCTATGATAAGTGTAGAGAGGGATGTCGCATAGACATAGCAAGTGATTGGTCAACTTGTTAGAGCAAATTCTTGGTTTGTTCAAGTAAAATTAGCAGTTCATTAAAGACCATGAATGTCGAAGAAGTTTTTGCCCATTTGTTTACAATTGTATTCCTAACTTTTGGAATCTTGGCTATATAAGGTCGCCACATGAGCAGTAGCCGGGCACCAGGCAAGCACTAAGTCCATGCTTTGAGCGCTCCGTGGTAAAACAGGCGGCCAGCGAGCGCAAGGCAAGGCTATTTCCTTTCATAAAAGCTGAATTTTGTGGCGTGTCTATCCTACCACAATTCCCCACTTACTATAAATTGGACTCCCTTGATGCCATAAAGTCATCCAATAACATTCTCCTTGATTACTTTGCATCAAAACTCTTGCAAAATCATTTGTTTCTTGCATCATAATCATTGTTTGAGTAGAGAGTTCCACTATAAGAGGAGTCCTCTGTATATCGGAAAAAAAAATGCCATTCCAATGTTAGCACTGTTGTCGAGCAAATTCGTAATTAAACACTTGTCTCGAAGTTTCATTTCCATCTTTGTTACTTCATTTTTATTCTTTATTTAACAAAGTTCATACGTTGTTTTCTAGAGTGTGTCTGGTAGAGATTAAAATTGAAAAATTAGTCGTTATTGTTGACTTTTATTAGACGAGTGAGATCCAATAATGGCTATATTTTCAATTTTAATTGGATTAAAAACAAGCCCCTAATTGAAAAGTTTCAAACTACTTACAAACGATAATCTCATATCCCCAACCAGAATTAAATTAGACATTGAATTTGACTTTTAGACAACTGGCATTTAGATTATTTGAACAAGGGAAAAATGTCAAAAGCAACTTGGCGTTGAACTTTGGAGTTAAGTTGTAATGTATTCGTAAGATTCCTCCAGACTAACACGTTTGGCACATAAACTTCGCAAGGTCAACCTCACTAATTTTTTAATTAATTTTTGACAATTTTTAACTGGTTTTCTACTTTCTTTTTAATCTTGAATTATTTATTTTGTTGCACGGCTCCTCCAATTAAACTCCTCCTTGCATAGTAAGTTCTATAAATATTTTTTTGACTTTATTTGTTTAATAATCAACATTTTAGATTATGTACGCTCAGTTCCACAAGACGATGATTATATATCCTATAACTTATTTTATTGAGAGTACGACCATTAAAATATGAAAAATGCTATTTAGCCATACTGTGATTATAACTCCAATTTATGTGATTTTCTAAATTAAATGATCCATTTAATTTATATTTAATGTCACATTAGCGCTACATAAACCATAATTATAACCTTAGTTAAGTTAGATAGCATTACTCTCAAAAGATAGTATGCCTATAAAAAGAAGTAATTGAAATACGTTAACAAATGGAGGTGACACCGGTTGATGACATATTGAAGGAGCCAAGACTTAGGTGGTTAACTTAAATAGGCTCTGACTCAGAAGTGTAACATGCTCTCATTAGAACATGTAACAAGGAAAAGGTATAACATGAATGTTGTCAGTGACGGAAAAGGACTCGTGTCCTCAACCCCAGATAAGACTATTTTTGTGGATAATCTACTTGTGGAAGTGTCATACTTGAAATAACTCAAAGGGATTGTGCATATAAAGCCATTTTTAAATGGTATAAGAAACTTCGTTCAAAACATCTCGTCCCAAATCACAGACGAAAGAAATAAAGGAGTCGATTGAAGAAAAATAAATCTAAAGTAGCAAAGTGCCCTGCCTTATTTCCATCTATGGGGATAAAGTGATGAGTGCCACAGCTCACGTCTCTGAGTCAAGCAGTAAGGTCTGATAACACCCCGACATTAGTCGCCATATATACTAAAATCAGCTTGTAAACTATGAACGAATCGTCACATTCCACACCCACTTCAATCCAAGATCCTTGGTGACGTAGCGGAAGATTATAAGAAAGATGAACAACCTCACAAAGATAAGAGAAAACTCACGAAATTTTTTATTCAATTCAATAATTTGCTGCCTCAAAGGGCTTACAATGCTTTAAATAGTAAAATCGTAGCAAAATTCGGAAAATAAATAATAAAAAAAATGATATTTTTTCATAA
>CAIGRQ010223635.1:0-11395 GCA_903798375.1 Fraxinus sp. D2006-0159 | reverse complement strand
TTTGGGATCTTTTTTTTACAATTGAAAGTGTAGTTTTTACACTTATTTGAGAATCTAAATGATGATATTTTACTGTAATTTGAATAAAATAAATAGTTTGTATTATATTTCATTTTGTAAGTAAAATTAAACGTTAGATGAAGAATTAGAGAAAATAATGCAAAAATGGTTCAATTGTATCAAATTTCGGGAATTGAGATGTAAATACTCAAAAGTTGCATCGAACCTCACGATGAAGATTTGAGAGTATTAAACATCAATTGGATGAGGAAAAAAAGTCAAAGGGATGAAATATAGTCCAAGTACTATCACATATCAACTTTCAGTCGAAAAGTTATGCTTTAGATTTTCAGTCTCAGTTTGAGACTCATTTTTTGTATAGAAAATGTTCGAATTGAAAAAATTATAATTCCGCCCTTTAAGTTGTCTTTCTGGCGCATTTTGAATCACTTCAATCGAATATCTAGAGAGAAAAATATGACCAAAATATCGAAAGCTGTCCGGTGGGAAAAAAACGTACACATATGCGGACGCATAGGTCTAATTTGATGCAACCGCATCATGCATTCCAAGGCCAAAATTGATGGTTGGACGTCCTTCTATGCGATCGCTTATAAATGTATTATGCGGCCGCATAATACAAACTTTTGACGAGATTTTGTTTCATTTTTCAATTGAAAATCTACTTTTGTAACAAGATTTTAGGCATCCTATATATACCAAACTCGATCACAACACAAGGGAGACCTCCTTTTGATCTAAAAAAATATGCATAAGGGTTTTGAGAGGAGAAAAAAAGCAATAACGCGAAGAACAACACCACGAAGCGAAAATTAAAGTCAAGAATTCAATTGGTGGTGTCGTTTCTTCATTGTTTGTTTGATTTTCTTCTTTCCATCATGCTAGACTAAGTTAATTTTGTACTAAAGAACGATAAACTATGTAATATGATTTTTATTTCTTAGTTTTACATTCTTGACAATAAAAACACAATTTGGATATTTGAATAATTTATATGATCTTANGAATTCAATTGGTGGTGTCGTTTCTTCATTGTTTGTTTGATTTTCTTCTTTCCATCATGCTAGACTAAGTTAATTTTGTACTAAAGAACGATAAACTATGTAATATGATTTTTATTTCTTAGTTTTACATTCTTGACAATAAAAACACGTTTTGATTATTTGAATGGTTTATACGGATTTATTTTCTCCACAATTATTGTGCACGTTAATTATGTGAGTGTGATGATCTATTTCATTCATTCCAAAGAAGGGAAATATGTTTGACGTGATATAAATCATTATAGGATTCGATATGGGATAAAAATATGCTGTTATGCCCTGCGTGACTATAAGTGTTCACAAAAATCCATGCATTCTTGTATGTTCGAATCCGTCATAGCGATATGTTGGGTTACATATGAGAATATGTTAGACTTTACTCGAGAGAGACAGTTAAATAAATTAGAAGTATTGATTTGTCAATATTTCAATCGTGTCAAAGTGTAAAACTAGGTTTAAAAAGATTATTATTTAGGGATTCGTGATCCTAGTACATTCATCGTATATTCGAAAACTTCAAATTACATTCAGCATCATTTGCATTCGGTTTGGTTAAAGTATTCATCTTTACATAATTAGATTAATTTAGTTATAATTCATTACAAAAACACTTCAATTTTATTGTTTGGTTAATGTTTCGATAATAGGAATTGAACCAATCAATTTCGTGGGATGATACGCGGATTCAATAAGTTCATTTTATAATTTATTAACGAACCGTACACTTGTTGTGGTTTTAATTCAAAATATATTTTCATGAACAACAATGTAAATTTTAGTTAGGGATTTCAAATAAGGCGAGTCACTTGTAAACAAGCCTTCAGACAGAGTGAGTCATGGAAAGAGTCAAATCGAGTACTTTGTTCACGAGGTTAGCACGTGAGCAAAATTAGACCGGCCATTTTTATAATATTGCTGCTTTGCAATAATTCAAAGCTATACCATCTCATCACTCCATGAACCTCTGGCAACCATTGTTTGTTTTCATTATTTTCCCTCACATTTCATCATTTACGTAATTTATATAATGATTAATTCATTATCATCTTCATCAAATGAAACTTATGTCCCTGTTTGGTAAACATTAAAATTTTCATTCTCATTGTTCTACTCATTTTCAATCACGCATTTTTCAATAAAATAATATTTTCCATCATATCAATAAATTTTTTTTTTTTTCAACCACACATTCTTCATCAATCGTTATTCCAGAATACATTTTTCGTTTTATTACACCGAATAATACACCATATATATGATTTATTAGAGAGTTTTCAAACATTCAAAGAAAGGGCAAGTTGCCTCGTTGCATCCTATAAAATGAAAGAAGAGTTAAAGTTATTATTTCTAAACTATGAAGGTAGTATTTTCTTTTGTCTTGGATTCTATTTATTCTATTGGAGGTAATCGATATGTGTGTTTAGTAACATTCTATTGATCTTAACAATGATTATTTCACTCTTAAAAATCAACTCTAATTTTATGTTAAAAACACATTGACTTATACGAGCTTCATTAATAGTCACGTTACACAAATTATTATACTTTATAAGAGTACTATAATCGAATTGAAAAAAAAATAACAATTTTTGTACTCATTGCGCGATAAACAATTATATATTACGACATATGTAACAGTTATGAAATTAACTACACATTATTTTTAGCTATATACTAAACTTTTTTTTTTTTTTTTTTTTTGATAACCAGGTATCCCAACTTAGTCAGACTAAATCCTGGTCCTCTAGCCACCGCCTCAGCGACTCAAGGAGGTAAACTGCGGGTTATGCCCTTGTTGACTCCCAGGTTCCTGCACTGCTTATACTCCTGACCCCAAGAGAGCTCTCCTCACTCCTTCCAGTATATCTTGCTTTCGAGATAAATCCCCCTTCCAAGCTATATACTAACTTTTGAAGCTATTGATAGTTGATTGTGTAAATTGTAATACGAGCTATCCTAAAAACCCTAGAAATATGGTATTTTCTTTTGTAATTGTCATGCAACATCTTGGCAGAATTACGTATCGAATTTCATATTATGTTAAATTATTTATTTTGACGGTGATTCCTACTCACTCATAACCCAAAAAAATAAATAAATAATGTGTGTGTGTGTGTGTTATATATGTCTTAGCTTATAAGACAAACATGCTGTACCAGCACAAGACACTTTACAACATTTGTCGATGTATCCTTAACTGTCGAAACCTTACAAAACACCACTCAATCATAAGAATGTAAGAAATCCCCAATTTGTTTGGCTGTATAAAATACCAACCACCCCTAACCAGAGTCACCCAACATTTCACGGCCAACCCCACTATAAAACAACCACACCTCCTCCACTCCCCCCCCCCCCCCAGGGCCTCTCTCTCTCTCTCTCTCTCTCTCCCTCTTTGATCGTGTGTATGTGTGCACAACTCTTTCATGGCGTCCTACAATTCTCTCTTTCTTTTATGTCTGGTGATTTTGAGTTTTTTCAATCTGGGTTGTACAGAAATAGAAACAAGAAACGCGACACTGAAGAACACGACGGGTGAAAACTACTCGGTTTCTCTCTCCTTTTCTCTCTCCTCCGTCCCTCTCTCACACAGCACTTCTTCTTCCCGAGGAGAGATTCAATCTTCTTCTCTTGTGTCATCACCAAAAGGACATGGCCATCAAAGATCAAAGGGTGCTGTCCCATCATCACCGTTGATCAAGTACAAATCATCATTCAGATACTCAATGGCTCTGATTGTTTCTCTCCCAATTGGGACCCCACCACAGACTCTACCAATGGTGTTGGACACAGGCAGCCAACTTTCATGGATTCAATGCCAAAGAAAGTTACCAAGAAAACCTCCAACGGTGTCGTTTGATCCTTCTCTCTCTTCTTCTTTCTCTAACCTCCCATGCAACAGCCCAATTTGCATGCCACGAAATCCCGATTTTACCCTCCCAACTTCTTGCGTGAACAATTTATGCCACTACTCATACTTCTATGCTGATGGGACTTTAGCTGAGGGTAATCTTGTCACAGAAAAATTCACATTGTCACCTTCCCAAATTACCCCTCGATTGGTTGTTGGTTGCGCCACCAGCCCCAGCGAGGCTCAGGGTATTCTGGGAATGAATCTTGGGCGGCTATCGTTTCCCTCCCAAGCTAAAATCTCAAAATTCTCTTACTGCGTGCCACTCCGACAAGGAACTTCGAGGATTACACCGACCGGAACATTTTACCTCGGACAGAATCCAAATTCACATTCATTTAAGTATGTCAATCTTCTGTCTTTTCCTCAAATTCAAAGCATGCCAAATTTCGATCCTTTGGCCTACACTCTTCCCATGACGGGAATAATGATCGGCGGAAAGAAACTGAACATACCTGTATCAGTTTTCCGGCCGGATTCTGGCGGTTCAGGCCAGACGATGATTGACTCTGGCACCCAATACACTTTTTTAGTGGATGAAGCATACTCTAAGGTAAAAGCTGTTATATGTTAATTATTTTATTTTATTTTTGAAATTCATAGGGAACTAGAATTTTACCCTTACCATACTCTCAAGATGGTAGCTCACTTAAAACGTCAATATTGAAATTTGACCGTACGGTCGAGATTCATGGACCCTAATATCGTATTATTTAAAATTTCAACTTTGTTAGGAAGATTACCTTAATCCTTTATTAGTTAAATATTCTTTTTGAATTTGAAACGATGTGTGATTCTACCTTAACAGGTAAGAGAAGAAGTTGTGAGGGTGACGGGTCGACGACTAAAGCAAGGGTACGTGCATGGAGGATCGTTGGATATGTGCTTTGACGGAAACCCTATTGAGATCGGAAGGTTGATAGGCGACATGGTTTTTCAATTTGAAAATGGTATAGATATTTTGATAAATAAGGAGAGGGTTTTGGATGACGTTGGAGGTGGGGTCCACTGCATAGGGATCGGACGGTCATCACTGCTTGGTACTTCAAGTAACATTTTTGGCAATTATCATCAACAAAATCGATGGGTAGAATTTGATCTTGCTGGTCGAAAAGTCGGTTTTGGTGCAGCTGATTGTAGCAAATTAGTATAAATAGACAATATGAATGCCTTTTAATGCAATAGATATATACTAAGCAAATATGTATATATACATTGGCACCGTACACGTGCCATATCAAATTTTGCCACCAATTATGTATATACAAGGTTTTGAGATTGAACTATTTGGTTGAATTGTTCTATCTTAGCCCCTGTTTGTTAGATATTAAAATCAGATTTTTAATATATTTTGATAAAAATTAATGAAATATGTGGTTGAAAAATTGTGGATCACATGAAATGTGTAATTAAAATTCTCACTGGTGACATTGACATTAAGCTAGTGATTTTTTTTTATTAATTTTTTATTCAAATTTATTATCAATCATATTCTCTCAATAAAAATTATTTTTTATGTGAATTTATAATTTGTCCTACTTTCTAACTACATATTTTCAAAATAATCACTTTTTACACATTACTTCTCAAAATAAACAAAATAAATTTTTTTTGAATATGAGAACGTGCATAAACAAGTCATTTCGCTGAATTTAAAAATATATTTATAGCAATTATTTATTTATAATAAGCTTTTTTTTTTTTTAATATGCGAGTTTAATTTAAAAATATACTTTATATAAAAATTTATATATTGATATTATAGACTTAAAATTGGATAATGAGAATACTAATACTGTATTTTATGTAATGAAATGTTTAATATCTAATTAATTTATAAGTACATTTAATTTAATATATTGATAAACTAAATTTAATTAATTAAATACCAATTCTTGTAGTTTTTAATTGTTTATTTTGTAATACAGTCTCAAAGTTAATACCTCGATAATTAATAATTTCTAACATTTATTAAAATTTCACGAAACCAATATCGTTCTATTTACATAATTTAATATTTTGCGCTATCTAAAAATTAATACAATATATCATAAAATATTTATAAAACTCACGTTCCTTAGTTATGTATTTATCTAGATTAATTTTTATTTTATTTTATTTTATTTTCAATCGTCGTGATCTCGAACTGTATACTTCGAAGTATCATCATCCTCGCATTTTTTTTTATTGAAGATGTAATGTCTGATTCATTGATAACTTTCAAAAATTATTACGTAGTTGACTCTACCATTACTGCGATATTTAATTTGCCGTTCCTATCCTCCCGTGAAGTTGTGCACGATACTTTAATGACTTGTGATTTGCCTATTTTTCCACTTTGAAAAAGAATAGCAATCACTAGAAAATGGACTCTTAAGAAGCACATTAGCTGTAAGTTAAAACTTGTCCACTTCATAAGTATGCTCTTTTTGGTTCAACCACAACTTTTTTTCCTTGATAATAATTGCTTTTAGGAAAATCATCGGTCCAAAGAGTTGGACTTGTTCGATATACTGATTACAATTTTCTTCCATCAAATGTTAGTCAGTCCTTTCATCAATTATAGGAATTATCCACTCGTACAGAACTGTTTCTTCTGTAAAAATGACAGAATACTCACATGGGAGTGGACCCTATGTGAGTAAAATATTATTATAAAAAAAGGAGTTCACCCCCACGTGTGTATTCTGTCATTTTTACAGAATTTTTTTTCCTGTAACGGCTGCCTCTCTCCTAACTATATTATAATCATTTCTTGAATTAAAGCTACGAATGCTTACATTTCATCGCTCCATTTTATTTATCTTAGAACAAAATTTAAACATTATTACAAACAAAAAATAAAGTAATAAGATAGATTTCAAGAAAGCTTACATATTCATACAACATAAATAAGTCTCAATCTGTTAAAGTTACATAGACTATTCATCGAAATATTGATCAACATGTCTGAAAATATTCAAAACTTAACAGTGCACTAGATCATGGCAACCCTGGATTGTTCGATTTCGAGATACTATAGTTATACATAATCCAATTGTATCGTGCTGTAGCATCTCCAATTGCAACAAACATTTCCCTATTTTCTTTGTTACAAAGGAAGTTGCAAGCGTAGAAATATGTTGGACTTCCAACGGCAAGTCCATCAATCATGCGTAGTAAGCCCAAGCATTCCTCGATAGAGGGTCCAGCACCACTGATTTTGGCAGAGATCAAATTCGCGAGGTTCTCAATATCATCCCGTAATGAGGAAGACGTTGATTTCCTTGTTTCTGACCTGATGCTTGATTTTCTTTTTGCAAAGGAGGAAGATGGTAACATGTAATTTTCACGGTTTTCCCTTGATTGCCCTGCTAAGGGAAATACACAATTTTCATGGTTTTGCCCTGCTAAGGGAAATATGATATTTTCAGGATTTTCCCTCGACTGCCCAGCTGCTGGAAGCATGCCATTTTCATGAATTTCCCTAGATTGCCCGGCTGCAGGAAGCATGTAGTTTTCAGGATTTTCCCTTGATTGCCCGGCTACTATCAACTTTAAGCACTCGTCATTATTACCACTACCTTCAACTTCATCATATACAGCCTCTTTCTTAGGTCCCCCTACATAAAACCGGTCATTGGGTGTACGTGGCCTAGCTCCAGTATCTACAACGTCAGAAAATAGGACGTCGTATCTACATATTAAAGATAAATCTCTATTTCTGAATCTTTTGAATTTCTCGTTCACCTAAATAAAAGAGTTTACACAAATATCAAATTTAGACACTTAAATAACATGTAATGAAAAATGTACGCGCACATATAATACCTGAATCCTTTCTTCCCACCACTTGTCATCAGCAACAATTGTTTTCCTTGCCTCGTCCCAGCCAATTTCAGTTTGTCCTCGCATCAGATCTTTAAAAAGACACCACTCCAATTTTATTGAATCCCAATGATTTCTCATTTGTTTCTTGTTATAGCTCCTGCCAGTCATGATCTTAAATCTTCTAACTAAATTATCCCATCCATCCTTTGATAAGTAGGTTCGAGGTCGATTTCCTTTGGAAATCTCTTCTTCACACAATTCAACAAACTTAACTTTAGCAAACTCATCCCACCTTGCAGAGCTTTTGTTCAGATTTTGAGATGTTCCATTTGCATCCATCTGTTACAATTAATTTTCTAATTAATTAAAAACTCAAACAATTCCAATATCATGATAATCCTGTTCAAATTACAATTATCTGTGATATGCTGCATAATTGGTTTGCAATTATACACATCCAGTTAAACAACTGTTGAATTTTATACAAAAGCATACATAAAAATATTCATCAAAGCAAATCATGAAAATATTTCCTAGATTGTTGAAAACTTGAAATTGTAATTACCCAATAAAAAAAAATTCATGTACTGTAATTACTGAAAAGCATGAACAACAACACATTAAAAAGGCTAAAAGCATGGTAGTCCATTGATTAGGCAAAGAAATAACAGTATTTGGCCGGTGAAAAGGCCAAAACAGAGTTGTAAAACACCGCCGTCGAAGTTAAGGACAAAGGAAAACTTCTGGCTGATGATTTGGAGGAAAGTAAGAAAACAAAAATATTATGGCCCGCGGCAAGTAAATAATGGCAGCTAAATGGTGAAAGTATGGAAAAGAACTGAAAAGGAGATGAAGAGAGAAGAAGACCTGGATTTTCCAGAGATTCCATCAGATCTACGGCGGCTATCACAAAGAATAGGGTTGAAAATAATTCTTATTTTCAGGGTTTCGGCTTGTATTCACAAGCAGGGATCGATTTGCTTAGGGTGCAAATCAAGTAGTCGCCAAAAATAAATAGGAACAGCTTAATATTGATGTCAGCTGATTCTTGACATGATTAAACTAGCTTAATGATAAAGGTGAATTGTGATTTTGTCAAATTAACGAGGAATTCAAGTTACTTATTTTGACAATATCCTTTTTGAATGTCAAAGAGCACGTTTGATTGGGCTTAAAAGGGTAAGTTTTGTCTACTAAAAAAACTTAACTTTGAAAAATAGTTTTAACAAAACAATTAACTTAAAAGTAAATTTGACTTATTTTTTAGCACAACCAAACATGCTCTTAATAAATAACTTTTCTATTTATATAAGAAAAAATTACTTACAACTCAAAACACCCTTTTTCAAACTTTACTTACAAGCATTACTTAGTTATAAAGTTAGTCAAACATAACCAAATATAAGCTAATAAAAAATAAAACTACTTATAGTTTTAAAAACATTATCTTTGTTTAACTTTACAAATTACATTTTTCTTGCTTATAAATCATGAACTCTTATTGCAATAAATCAAAAAATAATAAAAAGTAATTTCTTAAAAGGGACAGAGAGAAAAAGAAAAAGAAAATAGAAAAATAGCCAAGCTGTTCTCTATGATGAATTATCCTACGAGACTGAACACATTACAACATCGTCTAACTTCTGCTACCAAATGCATTTCTGGTTGGAGAGATGTTCAATTTGAGGACAATGGCTACTAGATGACAGTGCCAGAAATGAAAGAATACTACACGATATGTAACTTTCTTCGAGTAGCGTATCTTCCTCGTCAAACTTAGTTACTCGACAAAATAGTCAAATAGTTAGCTCAGCCAACTCGACAATGGTCGAGTTCGTTGAGCTGAAATCATCTTTACAAGGTAATAACAGCAGAAACAGATGACGGTCTTTTTACTACAGATATGTAGCAGTCCATTATATAATTCTTCTCGTTAAAAATAATCCCATGAACAGAAGGATTATACAGTACAAAAAAGGAGCAGAAGATGGAGGCTTTGTCTGAACCCTCTCAATTTCATCATTTTCCTAGTTCTTTTCAACCAAGAATGCCTTCGAAAATCAGTAAAAGTATTTAAAATCTTGTTCAGGAGTGACTTCTCTACGTCGATAGACTATATTTTACAGCCTGACTGCTGAGGCCTTTCAAGACTCCAGTGCCAATCATTGTATGTTTAACCATAACATAAGGCAATGTGAAATGAAACTTCACCGGTCCCATTGATTAAGGTACAGAGACATCCTGAAATTGAAATAAGCCCATTCCATTTCTTTTTTATTCTCTTCATTAAGTTCTGCCGAATGCCTAAACGAATCTAATTATACGAATTAGCCTCATGCATGGAGTTGGAGTCTTCCTTTTAATTTTGAAATCCGACTGTACTACTATTAAGTCATGGAAATAAAATCAATGTTACCAGAGAAAATGCAGAAAATGAAGATCAAGTATCATAGAGCCAAAGCATGAAACACTTGATAATAAACCTCAGTTTCCAACATTGAAAACCAACTCACACTGTTACAATAACTATGTCTGAACAGGTGCAAAATACAAACAGCAATAAACTCAACCTTGCAGACAGAGATACGAGGCTAATAATGATATATAACACCAAATGAAAACAAGACAAAAAAAACCCTACAGTAAGCAATAAAAGGCTTGTTCAGTAACAATTCTCTCATCATGGTTCTCATTTGTTTCTTGTTATAGTACTATCCTGTCATTATCTTAAATATCCTAACTAGCTTATCCCAGTCATCCTTCGCTGAGTAGGTTCAAGGTCAATTTCCTTAAGAAATTTCTTCTTCAGACAATTCAACAAACTGCAGTTTAGCAAAATCATGTCACCGTGCACATCACCTCTCATTGATTAGAATTTAGAGCCTCGTTCTTATCTCCTCCTTTGTAAGAATTTTAGGATTTCCATGAGAATTCATCTGTTAAACTTAATTTTAATTCATAAACAACTCAAACCATTACAATATCATAGTTACTGAAAGGGCAGATCACAAAAGTATTTTATTGGTAATTGAAATCATAATTACTGAAAATACATAATTCATATACAGTAATTACAGAATAGCGTATCAGATAGGATAAAAACAGGGTTTATTTTTCAGCGATTAGGGCAAAGCAATAACACTAATTGTCCGGAGAAAAGCCAAAACAGAGTTAAAGAAATAGCGCGCGAATACAAGGTGAAAGGAAATAAATGTGACCGGCGAAAGGTGGAGAGTTACTGGCAGCCAATGAACAATGTGGAAAAAAAAAACTGAAAAATAGGAGGAGAGAAAAAAAAACCTGAATTTTCTCTCCAAGGTAGTTTCCGGTGATTCTCCGGCCGATCTACGAGGCGAATTACAAAGAATGATGTTGAAAACAATTATTGCACAATTCCATTCACGATTTCAGCTTGTATACGTACACTGGGATTGAGTGATTTGGGGTAAAAGTTGATTTGCCTAAAATCAGTAGGAATATAAACTTGGGTATCACCTGATTCTTGACATAACTAAAACCGACTGTAATGGGTAAAGTACAAGCATGTTTGGCCAAGCTGAATTAAAGTAGAAGTTACTTTTTGTTGTCCATTCATACCTCATATCTAGAT
>CAIGRQ010223617.1:0-17741 GCA_903798375.1 Fraxinus sp. D2006-0159 | reverse complement strand
GCTACATAAGAGACTGATGAGTATTTTTTAACTCATAACTGGATAGTGATAGTTAAGTTTTCCCTTTTCCTTTGATGCAATGATGAAGACCTTACTCACTTAAGCATCCCCTTGAAATATTGTCTTATTTATTTGGACATCGATTTTTTTTTAAAAAAGTTTTTTTTTTTCATGTGGATTTATAGGGGGCGTGTGAATTTGACACAAGTAGGTTGATTTGGTAAATAGTTGATTGAAGATTTATACATCACAAGGCCAGATTTCAGTTTTGCTCATTTTAGTTTAATCACACTCTCTAACAGGGGGACTTGTATTTGTGCGGGAACCAAATCATGGGGACCCTCTCAATGGTTGGTGGCTACATGAGATAGACTTTCTTCAATTGCTGTATATAGCGTTTGGAGGCATCATCAGTTAGTTTCTCAAATTAATCGACATTTAGATGATTTAAGTTGAAAGATTCGTAAATTTGGATCTACATCTATCCTTGTATTCTAGTGTAACCATGCTAATGAAACACTCTCTAACTTTGAAGGACTCTGATTTGAAAAAATATGTTGCAATAGACCAATGTTGATGCATCATTTCATTTTCCAATGCCTGTGTGCTTATGTTTCCTTTTTACTTGTAAATGGTTTATCTATAATCAAGTAGTAATAAGTAATATTATTATTATCACTTATGGTAGTAATCATGTTTAAACAATTAAAATTGTATTTGGCGAGAATTGTGAGAACTAACATGAACTCGATAAGATTGNCTAACATGAACTCGATAAGATTAATTTCAAAATATTTATTACCATGTCAACATGAGATTAGTGCTCTATTTTTTCCCAACTAGATTAGGTTTGGTTGTGACTTGATGCTAGTTAATTCTTGTCATACGTTATGTACAAGGACAAAAATAAGGAAACACTTGGGATATCATGAAAGGTCCGAACAATCTTGATTTCAATTTTTCAGGAAAGAATTTAAGTATGGAATTGTATAAGAGCACTTGATCTTCCATACTAAAAATCTTTGTCTAATGTTTTTGTCATGCCACTGCTTTGTCCTTTCTTTGTAGATGGATGCATTTTCATAAACTTTCTTTCTGAGTTCTTCCAATTTATGAAGTTGTAGCATTCGTGTTTCCCCATCCTTCTCTAAGTCCATGTTCAATTGCTTCAGTGCCCAATATGCTCTACGCTCAAACTCAACCGGTAAGTGACAGGTTTTTTCAAACACTATTCGGTATGGCGACATTCTAATCGGTGTATTGTACGCGGTACAATAAGCCCACAAAACATCGTCCAATTTCTTGTACCAATCTTTTCGAGATGCATTCACCGTGAGTTCTAGAATTCTTTTCTATTGTTTGTTGGATGTTTCAACTTGACCACTCATTTGAGGGTGACAAGGCGTGGCGATGCAATATTGTATTCCATACTTATGAAGCACAACTTGTAATAACCAGTTGCAGAAGTGAGTTCCACCATCACTTATAATGGCTCTTGGTGATCCATAATGGTTGAAAGTATGTTTTCTTGTAAAATCTACCACCACCCTTACAATGCCTTTGCTTCCACCATTTGGAGACATAGTCCACTGTGACAATGATATATTCATTATTATAAGACAAAATGGACCCATAAAATCAATTCCCCATACGTCAAATATTTTCACCTTCAGAATATTATTTAGTGGCATTTCGTGATGGGCTGATATGTTACCCATCCTTTGACATTTATCACATGATTTGCAGAAACTGTGGCATTTCTTAAATAATTATCACCAATAGAACCCGTATTGAAGCACCTTCACTGTTGTTTTAGTGTGGCTAAAGTGTCCTCCATTAGTTGAAGCATGAACCAGTGATATGATGGCTTTCATCTCTTCCTATGGCACACATCTTCTGATTATTTGGTCTGCCCCTCTTATGTATAAATTTGGATCATCCCAATAATAGAATTTCTATTCATGGAAAGGCTTTTTCTTTTGCCGATCGGTGAATTTTGGATTCACATACTCACTCACTAAGTAGTTGACAATGTCTGCATACCACAAAGCCTTTTCCAATTGCAACAACTGTTCATCATGAAATATCTCATTGATATCCACCTCATCTAAATCATTTGACTATTATAGCCTCAATAAGTGGTCTGCTACTTGGTTTTCTGTTCCCTTTTGTCGCGAATTTCAATATCAAACTCTTGCAGTAACAGAACCCATCGAAACGACTTAGGTTTAGTGTCCTTCTCGAACTAATATTACAAAGTTGCATAGTCTGTGTAGACTTAACGTTTGAACCAATCAAATAAAAATTGTTTAAAGCAAATACTACTACTAGAATTTCCTTCTCAATTGTTGCATAGTTGATGTGGGCATCTATCAAAGTTTTGCTGGCATGCAATACCTTTCCCTTGCATTGACCTAATACTACCCCCACTAAGAAATTACTAGCATCACACATGAGTTCGAATGGTAGTTCCCAATCTGGAGCCACTATAATAGGTGCACACATTTACTTTTCTTTCAAGTGTTAAATGCATTTAAACAAACATAGGAAAAGTTAAAAGGTACATCATTCTCCAGTAGATTACATAGAGGTTTTGCAATCTTTGTAAAGTCTTGAATGATTTTTCTGTAAAACTCAGCATGTCCTACAAAGCTTCTGATTCCTCTCACTAACGTAGGTGGCTGGATCACTTGTACTTCAGCTTTGTCAACCTCAATACTTGATGAAGAGATTCTATGCCCTAACACTATTCTTTCCTTTAACATAAAATGACACTTCTCCCAATTAACCACTAGATTCATGTCTTCAAACATTTATAACACTAAGGATAAATGTTCCAAGCAGTCATCAAAGGAATCTCCAAATATCAAAAAGTCATCCAAGAATACATCGATATTCTTTTCCACCATGTCAGAGAATATGGCCATCATGCATCACTGAAATGTTGCAGGTGCGTAGCATAGGACAAAAGGCATTAATCTAAAGGCAAAAGTTCCATATGGCCATGTGAAGGTTATTTTCTCTTGATTTTCTAGAGTAATGATTATTTGATTATACCTTGAATATCTATCCAGAAAGCAGTAGTGAGAATGATCTGCTTTCCTTTCCAACATCTGATCAATGAAGGGTAATGGGAAGTGAACTTTTCTTGTTGCATTATTCAGCTTCATGTAATATATACACACTCTCCATCCCATTACTAGCCGTGTTGGTATCAGCTCATTGTTCTCGTTCTTCTCCACTGTAATTATACCTTTCTTAAGCACCATATGTACCAGACTCACCTAAAAAACTATTTGATATATGATTGATAATCCCTAAATCTAGCCATTTTAGCACTTTTTTTTCTCACTACTTCCTTTAAAGTTGGATTTAAATATGTGCTGACCATCCACTGAAGGTTTTGAATTGTCCTTCATTAAAAAATTTTGCATGCAAAAAGTGGAATTGATTATTTTAATATCAGTTATGGTTCATCTAATTGCAGTTTTGTTCTTCTTTTGTACCTCCTATAACTTTTTCTCCTCTCCCCCCTCTATTATATCATTAGCAATGATTATTGGAAGTGTAACGGAGTCTCCCAAATATGCATAATGTAGGTGTGATGGCAAAGGTTTCACTTGAGGGTTGGAGACTTCATCACTGACGGAACCTGTGGTAATGGATTGGCACCAAGAGACTCATATTGCCAGTGTCTAATTCCCATATGTTGTTAAGCCAATTGTACAATACATTTAGTTCTTTCTGTATCCGCTGACTTTGATTGTGAAATATCTACTTCATTTACAACTGTTGGATGTTCGGTATCAAATGTATTAGCTACAAGTTCCTCAAGAACATCCACTTGGCAACAGGTATATGAAGTCAATGGGTGTTTCATCGCCTTGAAAACATTGAATATAATATACTCATTGTCCACCTGAAGAATCATCTTCCCATTACACACATCAATAAGTGCACTTCTAGTGGCCAAGAAAGGTCTTCCCAAGATTAAAGGAATAGTCTAATCCTCTTCCATGTCCAAGATGAGGAAATCCGCCAGGAAGATGAATTTATCAACCTTGATTAGTTTGGTCATTTGATGGATCTATCAACTAGTTGCAAAGAGATGATTGTAGGTTTTGCTTCTCCCAATTCAAGAAACCTGTAAACAGTGAGTGACATTAAGTTAACATTGGCACCTAAATTGCATAATGAATGCTCAGAATAATTTGAACCAATGGTGCAAGGTATAGTAAAACTCTTTGGGTCCTTTAGCTTAGAAGGTAGTTTTTTCAGGAGAATTGCAGTGCATTCCTCTTTCAGGCAAACAGTCTTGGGTTTTTCCAGCTTTCTCTTGTTGGAAAGAATTTTCTTAAAAAAAATTGGCATAAATGGGCATTTGTGCAATTGTATATGAAAAAGGGATATTTATGTATAATTTCTTGAAAATCTTCATAAACTTAGCAAACTACATGTCTAACTTCTTTTTCTAGCAATCGTTGAGGAAAGAAAATTGGTGGCACATAAGCTTTGATGAGATTTGGTGCTCTAACCATTGATCTTTCTTGTCTCTCTTCCTCCTCTTTTGTAATTGGTGCAGATTTTTTCTCTTTATCCGCGTCTTCAACTTCTGCCTCATTGTCTTTTCTGTTTGTTGTTTCACATGTATCTTTGGTAGTTGTACTCCACTTCTAGTTGTAATAGCTTCCACTTGCTCCTTGGATTTATCATCGCATTGTCGGCAATGTCCCTTGTGGGCGTTCTGCAAGCTGTTGAACTATCTGGCCAATTTGTGTCTCCAGTTTCTTGAAAGATGCTTACTGATTCTGAAAGTTTGTTCTATTGCAAGTGTACAATATTCTAACAAGTGATATAGTTGACATTTGAGTTCGGATTATCGTTCTCACGAGAACTAAACTTTAGAACTTAATCAGATTTTCTAACTCTTATTTGATGAAAGTAAACAAAGAATTGCATGTGGTTATGAATCTTTGGTTTAAACAGTTGAACTTAATTAAAATGCACACACAAATTGGCCAAGAATTTAAATAATGAACGTATATTAGGCTCGGCAATTTTACCTTTTGTTCACCTTTAAGTCTTACTTCAAGATTCAAGAGCCTATTGTAGTGTTTGATCGAATTTTTCTATGGTATTCAATTTACCCCTCTCAAGTTCTTATTGAGCCTATCTAACTAATTCAATCCCATATTTCTATGTGACTATACCTTAATTAAACAAAATATTGGTTCTAAGAATTCATATGGTGATCGTAATATTTAGTATAGGTATCTCTACACGTTATACTAATGTACCGAATTTTACTATATGGTCTGAATCTTAAACTCATCTCTCGACTCGTAAAAGATTCATAAAATCATAAAATTAGTGATCATGTAATTCAATGCATTAAACTCATAGAAAAATCAACACATGTATGATAAAATACAAAGAATCTTGAATAAAAAAATAAAGGGTCTCAAGTAGATTATATTGTTCGCTCTAATATAAAATTTAGTTACTCATAATGATGGAAGAAGAAAAACACAAAGTTATCGAATACATCACCGAATTTTGAATATAGATGTAGAAAAAGAAATCAATTTTGCACCAAGATGTTCTTCGTCTTCCAATCAAGACTTCAAAACTTGAATTTCTTGATGTTTTTCTCCCTTGAATTGCGTTCTTCAATCTTTCGTTGTATTCTCTTTCTCTCAATGTGTGCTCCCCCTCCCCCCAAAATGCCAAGTAACATTCTTTTTATAGTCCTCTCCACGGTTGTATGAATATAGGGTTTCTTGTGGGATTCAAAAGGAGCCAAAAAAAATAAAACTCCGTCTACAGGCGACGCTTGGTCCAAAAACCATGTGGCGCCACAGTGCCTGATGTGTAAAGTTGCGGTGCCACACCTCTGTCAATGGCCTTGTTGTCTTTTACTTTCCCTAATTGTGCCGTCTCATCACTGCTACAAAACAACACCAATAGACACATTAAGAAGTTCGCTACAATTAATATCTGGCTCATAATTAAGTTAAAAAGAGAATAAAACTCGTGAGTAAAACACACTCATCATCTTCAAGGCTTCATCTTTAAGATTTAAGAATAGTACCCAAGTGAATCTAGAGAAGTTATTGACGATGACGAAGGCATAATGTTTTTCACCTAAACTAGTAGTTCTAGAAGGTCCAAAAGATCTATGAGGAGTAGTTGACGAAGTTTTGTAGTCGAAGAATATAGTTTTGGTTTAAAGGAGCTTTTTACTTGTTTACCGAATTGACAAATTGTATCTTTATCACTTTAAATTTGGCAGACCTTTGACAAAATAGTTTTTGGAGATTTTTGAAAGAAAATCCATTCTAATTGGACTAATCTCCTATGCCACAACCAACTATCCTTATTTAAATTCGATAAACATTTTTCATTGTTTTCAAATTCAATATTTATACTATACACATCTTTGCTACGACTTCTATAAGCATACCTCTTTCGATGAGCGTCCTTAATGAGGTATTTATAAGGACCAAATTTAATATGATAACCTTTATCACATAATTGACTAATACTTAGAAAATTATGTTTAAGCTTTTCTACCAATAACACGTTTTCAATAGAAAGAGAAGAATGATTACCTATGTTTCCGAATCCAATATTTTTTCCTTTTACATTCTCTCTGAATGTGACATGGCCTCCATCCTTTACTTTAAAATTTGATAGTAACATTTTATCCTCGGTCATGTGTCTCGAGTATCCACTATCTAAGAACCATTTGCTCTCATCTTCTTTGATTATTACAAAAATAATTCAATTTTTGATCTTTGGTACCCATACAAGTTTTGGTTCTTGGTAGTTAGTTTTAGTGGGTTCTCGAATCCATTCTTACTTTCAAAATGTAGTCTCTTTTTGGTTAGACAATTATATGCAATATGTCCATATTTATTGCGAAAAGTTCCATGTAGTTTTCGAAGAAAAAAGTGTTTGAAACTTTGAAAAATAGATTTTTGAAAGATTTTTTTTCTTAAAAATAGTTTATATTCAATTCTTCCTTATCAAAAACACTTTTGGTTACCAAGAACTAAATCAAAATTCTTTTTATCTTGAGTGAATTTATAAATAGTTTTGATTAATTATTCAACTTTTTGTTTCAAGGAATAATTTTCTTTAATTAATAAGTTATGATCAACATTTTCCTTTTGAGTTTCTAAAATTTTCCTCATTTCACATTTCGATAAATAGTGCTTCTTTTTAAGAATCAAGTGATTTAGAGCAAGTTTTTTCAAATTTCTCAAAAGTTTCATCATAGGAAGTAGATAAATCATCATATGAACATTTTGCAATAGAGTGTACCTCATCGTCGACTGCCATGAAGCACATATTGACAATTTCTTCTTGACTATCATTTCCATCACGATCACCATCGTCACTCTTATTCCATGTTGCTTGAAGTACCTTTTCTATTGATATTTCTCTTCTTGTTTGGGCACTCGGTTCTCTTGTGAATAGGTTTTTCACAATCCTAGCAAATAATTTTCTCACTCCTTTCTTTACCCTTTTCTAGTTTCTTTTGGAATCTTTGATTATTTCGAAGACCTCTCCATTTTTTGAAAAGTAGGATTAGATCATTGAGCTCTTTGTCACTCATATTTTCACTTATAGTTCCTTCTTCAATTGTCGATTTAAGAGCAATTTGGCGCTTAGGAGGTTCCTTCAGTTGTTATTTTCTTTTCCTCATTTTCTCCTTATTTTCGATGTTGTTGATCTCATATGTCATCAAGGTGCCATAGAGCTCTTCCAAAGAATAAGAATTGATATCTTTGGGTTTTTTTTTTTATCAACATTCTTAATGAGCTCCATTCTTCCGATAAGGACCCGAGCATTTTACTTACAAGTTCACTGTTAGTAAATTTTTGATCAAAGCCCTTGAGATCATTAACGATATCGGTGAAGCGAGTAATCATGTCAATAATAAGTTCATCTGGTTTCATGAATAAGTTTTCAAATTATTTAACCCAGAGATTAATTTTAGTTTCCTTTACTTTACTAATGCCAACAGTAACTTCCAATGCATGCCAAATGTCATATGCGGAATCACACGTGCTAATACGATTAAATTCATTTCTATCTGAGACACAATAAAGTAGATTTTTGGCTCTAACATTTAAGGATAATTTTCTTTTAACATCTTCGTCATATTCCTCTCTAAATTCTGGAATGGTTTGATCGGGTTTGCCATCAATTTTAATAGTCTTGGTAGGCACATAAGGATCATATTCAATAAGTTCTCATATATTATAATCTATTGATTGAACGTATATCATCATTCTATCTTTCCAATAATTATAATGCATATCATTAAAGAAAAGACGACGGTTAGTTGAATGTTCCTTAAGATTTTGAAGATTGTAGTTAGCCATTGTTCAAGATTGTAGAATCTTAATTTTAAAATGAGCATCTCGCCCTGATACCAATTGATAGCACAAGAATGATTAATCAAGAGGGGGTGAATTGATTATTAAAACTTTTTTGAAGAATTAATATAAATTCAAGCAAGTTAAGATTAAAAAGATAAAATCAAATAATAAACACAAATGTGAATGCAATAAGTAAAATGGAGAGATACTGCAAACGATATAATTGTAGAGGTTTGATACAAATCAATGATTTACGTCATTTGTTACCAAGCTCTCCAGCATAAGTAAGGCCTTTTCACTATATTGATTGATTTGTGGTGCAATCCAAACCTTTGCAACGCTTCCAATGACTTACAAATATGGAGCACCGATCCTTATACACTACTGAGTTTTATGAGACCTTAATTTATATGACCCACAAATTTAAACGGGAATTGACTCTTCTCACTTAATAAATGATATGATCAAATTAAGTACCAAGAGAGAAATAAGCTAACACTTTAACAAATAATAATGAATGAAACTCAAGTATTAGGTGGGAAAAACTTTAATGAGGAAACTGATTTTCAAAAGTTAATTCAATCAAAAGTTTTTTTTTTCAAAGTAAATGACTTGATAATGATAAATCAATATAGATTTGCTCAAGAATATCTCACATAAATACTCTTAAAAGTGTTGTATTGAATGTAAAGTGAAGTGGTGTTTATAGCAATTAAAAGCCAAAATTTCTGACCAGCTAGACGACTTATCTAGACGTTCGTATACTGAGTTGGAAAACCAAACTAGCCATTGTGCATCAGAATTCAGAACGGTTAAAAATTTGACTGTTGGACAAACCAGACGTTCGCTTGGACATATTTTTCCCAGCTTTTTCTTTCTTGATTATTTTTTTTTAAAAAATGTAGGTTTTTGAAGAACCTTTTCACTTAATTTTTCAAGATAAGTGATATTTGTAAAAAAAAAAATCTAAGAATAAAGTAGAAATTTTTATCTTTTTGAAAAATAATTTTTATGCATGCGTTTTTATGAATAATTTATCTCGTGCATAAAAATTTAACTTTTGAGTTTTTAGTGATTCAAGATTAAAGCATTTCACCTTTACATATGAATCCAAATCATCTAAATTTAATACCTTTAATGGATAATTGATTTGACTTGAATACTTGATTTGTTCTTCTCTTTTATTGATTTAACATGAATGCTCGGTTTCCATCTCGATTTTCTTTCATCGTAAATTGTGAGTCCTTTGGTAGCAATCATTTTGTCTTTTATTGATCAATTTGGTCACAATAGTTATGAAGACTTGAATTCAATTGTTAGAGATAAAACAATTTATTTGTTATAATCAAAATATGAGATCACCCATAAGTCAACAGTATCATGGTTGGCAACATCTTGATAATTTTAAATAACATCTTTTTTATCCTCATAATCTGCCTTATGACTCTTTTGCTCTTTGTTTACGCTTCACATAACACCAAAATAATCTTCTTATCGTACCACCAAAACACATGCTTGTTCTACGACATATATAAGTGGCATATACATTACAGTACCATAGTAGTCCCCAAAGTACATAACAATCATCCATATCTACCACGTTACATAGAATCTAATCTTTGTAGTACTTTCCATTAGAAAGTGAAATTTTACATGCTTGCATATTTTGAATTTTTTGTTCCCTATATTAACATCTGAAGTTTGATAGCAAAATGAATATTTTCACTCTTTAGATTCAAAGCTTTCAGCAACGCTTTGGGTACCAAGTTCTCACTACTCTTGTGATTTATTATCACGTTACATGCTACGTTGTTGATGATACATTGTGCTCTAAAATTCTTATTGCGTCTCAAATTAGACTCTTTTATATCTTTTCGATAGACCTTGGCAGAATACTTGATAACTTTTGTGTATTCAAACTTAGATGGCACTCAAATAAACTCTCTAGCCACCTCTTGTTATTTTATAGGCTCGTTGGAGCAACCAACATTCACAGCAGTTAAATTTTACAAATTCTTGTGAGCTGCATCTTCAAACATATCCATCATTCGTTCCAAATTTTGGACCAAGGTTGGTTTTGCAATCCTCCCATCATCATCACAAGAATGTTTACCTCTACTACCATAAGCAGCCTTCAGTTAAGGATAAAACCTTACTCTGATACCAATTTTAGCGTGGAAGCAAAATTCTTGAAACAAGAATAAAGTAAAATGCTAAACACTATGTAGGGAATAATTTTATTGTATTTGATTTATTGATTTGATTATTAAAAAAGTACAAAGTATTTGTATTTGTATATATAAGCAAAATTATTTTCTTACCTTATTAAGAAACTAATATAAGAAAACTAAAATAAAATCCTAAACTAAAACAAATTATAAATCACATTCAAATCAATAAAGAAAATAAATCATATTCTAAATAAAAAATAAAAAGATAAAACCTATTACAACTAGAAAACTTATTATAAATATCTAACTTCTATCCTCTTTATAATAGGATTATTCTATATCAGATAATTTGCCATGCTTCTACATATACGTCCATGTACACAATCGAAAAATAGCCTAATACTTTCACATCTCTTTCATAAATTGTCTTCGATTTAACGGACTAAATAATTGTTCTAAATCTTGGTCCCATAACATAGGTGGGTTGCCTAAGAAAAGATGTGATTACTTCCACTTACCTAAAACCAGTGGGAATCACAATTAAAACCACTTAATTACCTATTCCACAAGGCTATAATTGACAGTTTTCTTGTTTTCTTATAAGTTTATCGAATTTTTATTTATCATCATGTATTGTAGGGAAGATCAAATCCACTAACTTATATCAACTGAGATGTTTATCATCTATCTTTTCCTAAATAGTAAATGGTGCGGTGCATGTGTTAGCGGCCATTAGATGATGATTATAGCATGCTTATCAAAAGTACCCAAATTATCAATAGCAACTTTTCATATTTTTAATCATCTTTTTAAAACACTATGATTTTTATTTTTCAGAGGACATTACATAAGACTTACAAATCGTACACAGTTATAAAGACGAGAATGCCAAGGAAGTTTTTTTGATAGGCCAATCGATCAATTTAAAGTTGAAATAAAGTAGGTTTTTTTTTTTTTTTTTTTAACCTAACTAGATATTGCTTTTATTAAATGGTAAGTGTAGTTTATGTAGTTATCTAGACCGTTAAACATGGAGATTCGAAGTACATTTGGCAAATTATTGCTTAATCTTGTGTAAATGTTGTTTGTTTAGATAAAACTCGATGTTGGATGTGATTTTGGAGAAAATGAATGAAAATGTTGTTAAAAGGATGAATTTTATTTATAATTATGAAAGTGAGGACCAATTGGACATGAATTGAAAGATCAAAAACTATGATTGCAAATGCAAAGGATGGGAGCTGACCAAAGAACAAAAATCAAGGACCAAACTGCACAAGATTCGAAGTTGAGCCTTGTGATCATAGGGCAATAGTTCATGCGATTGTAAGTGCATGCTCTGCAGAAATTAAGTTTGTTACGCGATCGTAGAGTGAATTGCCTAAATAGGCACTGAACTTTACGCAATGCGTCCAAGGGGTCACTGAACTTTAAAAATCACTCAAATGATCACTGAACTTTGCAAAACGTTTCCACTAGGTCACTGAACTTTAAAAATTACCTAATTCATCACTGATTTTAAGCCATGCTTCCAAAGGGTCATTGAACTTTAAAAATCACTCAAGTGATCACTGAACTTTGCAGAAGATTTTCACGAGGTTACTGAACTTTAAAAATCACATCATTCATTACTAAACTTTGCAAAATATTTATACGGGATCACTAAACTTTGCAAAAGGTTTCTTAGGAGATCACTGAATTAGTGACCCTGGAAACCTTTTGAAAATTTCAGTAATGAACGAGGTGATTTTTAAAGTTTAGTAACCTCGTAGAAACATTTTGCAAAGTTCAGTGATGATTTGAGTGATTTTGAAAGTTCGGTGACCTCTTAAAAGCATGGCGTAAAGTTTAGTGACTATTTGGGCAATTCACTCTGCGATCGTAAGAAGTTGCAACATAAATATTCCGTTTCCCTTTATCTTTTTCTTTTTTATCGTCCAAGTTTTAAAAGGCAATTCAACCAATGTTTTAACCTACCTTCATTCTACATTGTGGAGAACAAGGCTAGAAAGAGAGCCAAGGCAAATTACATTACGAAACTGAAGATTCAAAGTTTAGAATCGAACATCTAAAACAAGAGATTGATACTACTTCTTTCCCCTGCACTTATTTGTTTCAGGTGATGAATTTTCATTTATTTGGTTGTAATTTCATAATAGAGATGCTAGGCTAAATATTTTAGAGTTTCAATAAAAATAAAAACCTATTATTTTACTGTTTCAATTCAAATACCTTTAATTTAGCTGATTCGTGTTACTTATTAGTATTGCATACTTATTGATTATTTTAAATACTTGATCACCATTTAGAAAATATGTTGTTTATTTTATTTTTGAGAGGTTTGAAATAAGCTTAGAATATGTCAACCAAAGGCTCAGTAAATTTTAGGAATAATAGTTTATGACTTATACAATCAAATAGGTAATAGTGCAATTGAATGTTAATACTTCACAAGGGATATTTCGGGCCATGCTTGGTTTACATTGGAAGATACAATCGAATAAAATTAGATTATCGATTGTCAACTCACAAAAATTATACTATATAACATAGGTCGAGAATTGAAACATGAGAATAATAGGTGGAGTCGGAATCTCGTAACACTTTCTCATACAAAGTACTCATGTGCAATTAGATAATCATTCGGATAAGTAATAAAGTAAAAAACAACTTAAAATCTCTTTTGTTTTCGATGACATTCGAATTCAATATTGAATTAGAACAATATAACTTACAATTATTCTTCGTGGGACAATGCTCTTACTCTTTAATTATTATTTGTCAATGATTTTGTACTCTTACGAGATTTTACTGAATAGTAAATCAAAAGGGAAAAAAAGAGCGAGTTTTTTTTGGTGTTAATCGTCACTTTCCAGCCATAAAAGACGCTAAGCCAAAGTGTGGCCAATTTTAGTTGACAAAATTGATACGAGTAGTCAAATCGTAGTTTTCCTCCTCTTTTCTTTATTCTTTTTATTTTTAGGGAAAAAGTATTTTATTTATGAAGGCAAATAGCCTTAAGAAAGGTAACAATAGTGTTTATCAATGAAAATTGCATTTTTAATGAAAAAAAGGGACACTATGCCACCAAAGTACCAAATCTTGAAGGGACCATGCATGCCGTGCCAAGTAGTGAGCAGCTTGATTAGTTGCTCGATTGCAGTGAGAGATGCTACAATGAGGGACTCGTAGCATTAACTCCTTTATTTCAGCTACAAGAGGACGGACTGATGATGAGGTTAAATCTAGTTTGTTAACTTCATTTGCAAGAAACATAAAATCACTCTCTACCAGTAAGTTCGAAATCCCCAAGTTGAGACATAATTGTAGGCCTCTCACGATTGCAGCTCCTTCGACGTGTTCAGGTTCTAGGATACATTTTTCAGGGCCACTGGAAGCCATAACTAATTCACTATTATGATCCCGCAAGATAATACCAATTCGAGCCTTGTTAAAATCAAAGAACCTCTCACCATCAACATTGAGCTTGAAGGTAGGTTTAGTTGGTGCAGTCCATCTACACTTTCGGGGCAGCACTCCAGGAGTAGTTGTACGAGGAAGGGTTGGTTCTGTAGCAAGTTTATTGGCCAAAGCTGTTGCGATTATTTGTTGTGGTGGAATGGTAATCTGATCATGGACCATTTTATTTCGCCGATACCAAAATCCCCAAGTAATAAGCAGAAAATCCATGAGAGCATCCTTTGATAGTGCTATCAAAATATCGGTGGCTGCTTGCAAGAAACCTCGTGGATAACTTTTGTTTTGTAGCACCGGGAATCGACTAGTTATGCTTTGATGGATAGATGGGCAGTAAAGCAAAACATGACATAAATCGTCCACTTGGTAGCTACAAAAACAACATTGGGAAGCAACGGGAATATTTCGGTTGATCAGGTTTTGTTTTGAAGGTAGACGATCTTAACAGGCTCTCTAAGTGAAGACTTTTATCTTTTGAGGTATTTTCAGCCGCCACATTGTATCCCAAAAATTCTTTTTCTCAGCCATATTTGAGGAGTTTCCATGATATGGAGTAAGGCAATTTTTGAAGAATCTATAAGCGCTGCTCACGGAATAGATTCTAGATTTTTTCTGTTCCCATGACCACACATCCTGTTCATTTAAGAAACAAGGTTGTAACTTCAGGATAGACTCAATAATTATTGGAGTGAATAACGTTCTAAGCTTTTCCAAGTTCCATGACCCCAAGTTGAGATCAATCAGTGATGATACTATACTGTCAAGTTGAGGTCTATGAATCTGTTGAATATCAGCCCCTAATTCCCTACTTTAATATGTAATTCCTGGAATGCATTTGTCTTTGAGGATATTTATGTTATTTCCATTTCCCACAATCCATTTTCCTCCCTGTATCAATAGATTTTTAGCCTCCCAAATTCCACACCAAGCATAGGAAGGATTGCCATGTAAAGATGCTTTCAAAACATTGCCATCGGAGAAGTAGCAGGCTAAATAGATTTTGTAAACCAAGCTATCCTTGTGTTGCAATATGCTCCAAACTTGTTTCCCAAGCATTGCCATATTAAAATCTTTCAGCTCCTTAAAACCTATGCCTCCCATGGATTTTGATTTGCACATTTTTTGCCAAGATAGCCAGTGGATTTTTCTTTCCTCCTTCCTTTGGCCCCACCAAAATCAAGCCATCATCCTTTCAAGTTCAGTGCAAAGTGTGGAGGGGAGTTTGAAGCAACTCATAACGTAGGAAGGTATTGCTAGAGCCACTGATTTGAGAACTTCTCTTCCGCCTTGGGTGAACATACTACTTTTCCAACCTTGCAATTTCAACCATACTTTGTGTTTTATTTTAGAGAAAGCTCGTGTTTTGGATCTACCTACCATAGGTGGCAATCCGAGATACTTTTCATATTGTTGCACTTGCAGGACATTCCATAGGGCCATAATTACTCGTTGATCATCTTGCTTTACATTTACACTGAATACCATTGCAGTTTTATATCTATTTAGTTGCTACACCGATGCCTCTTCATAAGTACTTAGGATAGTCTGTAGTTGAGACGTAGTTGATTCATTAGCTTCACAAAAAATTAAGTTGTCATCCGCAAAGAGGAGGTGATTCAATCTTGGAGCTCCACGACAAACACGAATACCAGTCACATGATTTTTCCTTTCAGCTTCCTTCAGCAGACTGATTAATCGTTCGGTACATAAGAGGAATAAATAAGGAGAAATAGGATCTCGGACCTTAAACCCCTAGAAGGGACAATGCGATCAGTAGGTGAGCCATTGATGATGACTGAAAAGGATGCAGTTGTAACACATTTCATCACCAGATTAATAAGATTTTCATGGAAACCCAACTTGTGCATAACAGCTTCAAGGAAAGACCACTCCACTCTATTGTAGGCTTTGCTCATATCAAGCTTAAGGGACATATAACCCTTCTTACCCTTCTTTTTCCTTATCAAGAAATGGAGCACTTCGTACGCTATAAGGACATTATCTGAGATGAGTCTGCCTTTGATGAAAGTTGATTGTGTTTCTGAGACCACCATATGTAACACTCGTTTTAACCTGTTAGCTACGACCTTGGAAACCAATTTATAAAGGATGTTACAGAGGCTAATTGGTATGTAATCTTGAATCTTTGGGGTTTTTTTTTTATCTTATGAATAAGTGTAATAAATGTGTGATTTATATTACGGTGGAATTCACAAGTATTCAAAGCATGTAAAATAGCATTACTTATAGATGAGCCAATATTAGGCCAAAACTTTTGGAAACAAATTGGAGGCATACCATCATGTCCTGGAGCATTGTTTGGGTGCATTTCCATCAATACTTGGCAAATATCAGCTGCTATGAAAGGTTTTGTCAACTCATAATTCATATCCGTGGTGACTTTGCTTTCCATGTTGGTTAGAACATCAGCTTGGTTCCTTGAGCCATTTGATGCAAACAGTTATGAAAAGTAATTGATAATTAAACAGTCGCACGCTTCACCCTCCTGCCAACACCCTTGATCATCCAACAATTTTGTAATTGAATTTTTTTCTCCTTCTTTGGGATGCCTTTGCATGGAAGTAACGTGTGTTCTGATCTCCTTCTTCTAGCCAAGCTACCCTAGATCTTTGTTTCCACATGATCTCCTCTCTCTTCATCCAAGTTTACACCTCTTCAGCCGCTTGTCGAAAATCACTGGTATTTATAGCTGCATGATTCTATTTTTGGATTTGATCTAGCTTTGCTCTGGACCCTTTAAGTTTCATGTGCACCTTGCCGAATGAATTTTGGTTCGAAGATAGAATTTGTTTGCTGCAGCAGCTGATTTTCCTCCCAATATTTTCCTGGTTCTGAGGGCAGGTTTCGAACCACTGATTTAATACTATGTTGGTGCACTCAGTTTTACCTAGCCACATTGATTCAAAACGAAAAGGCTTGACCCTTTTTAGTGATTGAATAGCACCGTCAAGTTAGATCCAGATTGGAAGATGATTTGAATATGTTAACAAACCATGGGTGATGGATGCATGTGTAAAGAGGCGACACCAAGAATCATTCGTGATGAAGTAGTCAAGTTGTCCAAAAAAAAATTTTGCAGCTATGTCTACCATTATACCATGTGTATTTGGGACCTTTAAACCCGATATCCCGAAGTTCACAAACATTTGCGGGAAATTTCGAGCTGTTGTCTAGGTCTATCTCAACCTCTCCATTTCTCATGATTGGATAAAATTTCATTGAAGTCACCAAAGACAAGCCATGCATCTACAGAATCTCTCTTTATTGTACGTAATAAGTTCCAAACCTCCATACGTTTACCTATCTCAGGATGGCCATAGATACCAGTTAGGAACCAGCTATGTTGTGGTGATTCAATTTTTGCATCAATGTGATTTTTGGAGTAACTTAGAATGGATAACAGAATGTCAGATTTCTAGAGAAGTGCTATTCCTCCACTACGACCTTTGATAAGTGCATTTTTGAGCACTTATTCGGGGCCATTTCACTACGCTTTTGTGTCGTTTTATTGGATTATACTTAATTTAGGCTATTTTTTTATCTTATTTCAGTTTTGGATTTGTTTCAAAGCAATTGGAAAAGAAATAAGCATAGATCCGCAAATTGATGAAAGTTTGGGGACCAACAAACATGTGAGTAAAAGTTGAAGCATTACAATTGAAAGAAATTGAAGAGGAGGACC
>CAIGRQ010223607.1:0-24906 GCA_903798375.1 Fraxinus sp. D2006-0159 | reverse complement strand
GGATGCTTCTTCACTGCTCCTTCACTCAAGTCTTTTTTTTGTCTTTCTCTCTCTTCGACTTCTTCATTTTCTGGTAATATTTTAGGTTTTGCCCACATTATAATTCAAATTAATTTGATGTTTATTTAGTAATATTGTGGATAAGTAATGGGTTATGCTTAAAATCATGATATTTGCAGTTTTTTTGAATTTTTTTTGTAATATGTTTATTTATTGGGATAGGCAATTCTCTGGTGAATTAGTGGTTTCTATGTGCCAATTGTACTGGTAGAAATCAATGAATGTGAATGGATACATGCATTAGGCCTTCCTGATATAAACCACGATTAGGGGATCGTGTTCGTGTCTGATAAACATATTGGTCTTCTTTGTTATGGTGAAAACTGAAAACTTGTAGTGTCACGAATCTGAGTGAACTCAAGCTTAATGCAATAGCATCGGCATTCTACACAGAACCTGATTAGTGCTAACAGACCTTTCTTTAATCTTTAATGTTTACAAGCTTGGAAGATTTTAGTAAGTTCAAGAATTAAATATTGCTTGTTTGTTGGCAATCTTTGTGTTCTCTAGTATAGATTGTTATTTGTGATGCTTTAATTCGCAGGATCATCCTTGAGTTTGGACTTGAATTCGAGCACTGGAGTAAGCGTTAACAAAAGGCGTGGCTTAGTAGTGAAGGCAAAGAAATATGCTCTTTGTCAAACCAAGAGGAACAGGTCAAGGAAGTCACTTGCTCGGACACATGGCTTCCGAAAGCGTACGAGTACCACCAGTGGACGAGCAGTAATCCAGCGCCGACGTGCCAAGGGACGCTGGGTGCTGTGCCCAAAAACCAACCATAGCAGCGGTAAACGTGTTTGATTTATATAGGTAATGCTATGGTTAGAGTGTGCATTTTGATGTCTCAGTTGTTTCTTTCGTTCTTATAAACTTAATTCCAGCAATTCTCATATTTGCATGCTGGATTTATAATTACATGGAAAATCTTGGACGGTACTTATGCTCAGAATGAGAAGTATCAGAAGAATGTGGTTTTCTTTTTTGTAACGACTCGAGTTGCGGTTTACACTGATGATTTGATTCTTCCCACAATTGTTGTACATACTATTACCATTTACACCACACCAGTCGCACACAACACTCAAATTTACTTCTAATTCAAGATCATCTATTATATCTAGTATAATTAAAATGCTACTTGTACATAACGTATTTACATACACATGAATGTAAATGGCCACCTAGGTGGTATCTAAATAAAAAGGCTTCTAATTTAAGTGGCAATAGACATCTAATGAACGAATGAGGTTCCCGTTCTTTGGGATATAAAGTAATTGGATCCCCATTCAGACACGAGTTTTATACACGGTAAGATCTTTTATTATCTCCAATTCTTCATACTCTGCCCTGATTCATCTGTTTCTGCATTAACTTTTCAGAGGCAATTGCAGGTGAATGTTCATTCCAATGAAGACTTCAATGCCAAAGAAGAAACTTTCACCTAATGATTCCCTGAGCAAAATAAAATGCACCATTCGATGATGTTAAGATGCTGTGAAGATCATATAAAAACCATCCTAATTCAAAACTGAATTATGTTTCCTGTCCACGCGTTTAAGAGACACAAAGGATGTCCTGGAAGATGAAGTATATTCCCTCAGCGTTTCACTGGTGACTGGCTGACCTCAACCTTCGTTATTTTGAGTCGTAGCAAAATTCTTCAGTCTACCAGACGGGTTTCATTAAGCTTCTGGCTGCCATTTCATAGAAAAACTTCCAAAAAAGAAACCCACAGATGAATCGTTTGTTGGGATTTAGACCAAAAAGATTGGAAAACTGAAACCCTGCAAGCATATAAAATAACTCAAATAAGGTCAAAGAAAATCTATAAAAACTAAAAGGATGATTAAAAACCTGTGGAAGACGTCCAACAAGGTCAATGCTTTATTTTTGTATAAACAAGATCCCATACATCCCTAAAGTGCTTTGCTTTATTTTTACACCTTAGTTCTTCCAAGACTGTATCATCTATTACTGTAAAAAAATGTGCCTAGGATATCTAATTATCATCTATAAATTTTAGAAGCGTTCAATGAATAGCTGATGCACATTTCCCATGTAAAAATATACAGCAGTTGTTTATTCACACATCATTGTACCTAAACAAATCTTGAGAGCTCTTTCCAATCTCTTGCTTAGCTCGAGTCCGTGAAGTCTCCTCAGTTCTAAATGCTGAAGGCGAATAGTATATGCAAGAAAGGTAACTGTGCTTCCTTTTTCAGACTTTAATGAACATCTTGTTGAAGTTGCAGACCAACAAATAGCACCATACAATATACATATTGCTCATTATCCTATCTCATGGTCTCACTCGAGCTTCAAAACATATCAGCCAAGAGAAGTACACTGAAGCAGATGCAGAGGCCTCGTCAAAGAAAAAAGCTGTTCTGCACCATAAACCACATCATCCATCAAAGCTGGAAACCATCACCATACCATACTGCAAATTCAGTACCATGGTGTCAAATTCCACAAGATCTTACAGAGATCCTCGACACCTTTTGCCACATGGATCATCCCTGAATTATTAAGTCAAGCATGGGATTCTACAACACAAAACAAGAAATAAAACCATTGTTCCATTTGTGATATCCAGGAAATCTATGATCAAAGTTTGTTTCTCACGAAGGGGGAAAAAATACAGCATAAATTTAATCTCGTTGCCCAATTAGGAATAAAAAGATTCAGTGCAAAAACCCAAAAATACCACAGCAGTGTAGGACAATTAAGCAAAAAATAACGACTACATTTCCAGAAATTTAAGGATCAGCAACTTTGGCTCACAACAAAAAGGAAAAGAGATTACGCAGTCCAATTTTACAACAATTGTAACTATTTGAATATATAATTAATGTCCAAAATTTCTACCTTAGCATCCACACCACCAGTCTGACCTTATAAATCAACAAAAATAAAAAATAAAAAAAATTCAAAGCATGCAACATCAATGAAAAAAGAAGTGTTCAACCTTTTCCCCCATTAACTTATGTCCAACTAACAATTCTTTTTTCAGGTAACCAACCGGCACATTCTTGTGTCCCTTTTCCCAGTTTTCTCAGTTCTAATATGAAAACAAACAATATATTTAACATTTCAAACATATTTCTCACTGCCAACAATCTTTAATAGTTTATGAATGAGAAGCCTGACATTGGACACATGCACCATAGCTTGCATATAGCAAGGCACCACAGAAAGAACCATCATAATTCAAAATTGTAAAGTCTAACCAGTGGTATCAATCCCAAAAATTACTAGAAGACAATTTTAGCAGTGAAAATAATGAAAGCAAGGTTCATGAGATCCCTGGACACTTAATTTAATCACTGCAACATAAATATCACTACTCTATGACAACCAAACAGTAAGCCAAGAACGGCAAGTTTTGAGAGAGAAAACTACCGCTAAGCTGCATTTCATGTCCAACTGAAGCATAAAAAATAAATTTGCATTTTACATATCAATAAGTGCTGCAAGTAGAGCTCAATGAAGTTCAGTGTGACAACATGACCCTGAGAATTAGAAATCATAATGTAGAAAACATATAAAACACTAATAATCATTCATCAGCATCAGGTTAGATGAGAGATGAAAAGCCACATAAATGTAGTTCAAGGTCATTAAAACAAGAGATTACTCATTGGTTCACCTCATCCACATTATGCTTAATATTATATGCTAAGTTAATAGGGTACACACTTGATGCTAATATGGTCATAATTCAGAGTAAATTACAAAGAGATCTGAAATTTAATTTGATCTCCAAACTCCAAAGGCATTTAGGAGGCTTTGCTCTGTCTTCCAAATGGAACTGTTAAAAATTAGATTTTTCTTTTTAGTTTCACTTTTTACATTTAAGAACATTAACACCATGCGACAAAGGTGTCAAATTTGAAGAAGTTCAAAGTACTATAAATGTGCACCCATATATTTAACCCACGATAACTTTCAATACTCATTTGAGAACACTGCCAACTTTACCTTATATATTTGGAAGCTAGAGTATGATTCTTTTAAAACTTCTCTCTAGTTTCTACTTAATCCCTATACAGATGAATATGATTGAAAGCTTATAGAAGAAAAAAGGTATTCATAAGGAAAGCAAGAGAAAGTATTCATTAATAAAAAGAGCTGAACTTTAATAACATGTTCACTTGTAATTCCATGTTTTAGCACTTTTAATCCAAGTATAGATCGCTTATAGTAGTGGGTCAAGATTGAATTGATTTCAAGTGAAGTAGAAACGGAGGTCAGAAAAAAGAGAATATCAATCTCAAAGGATAAGATGTAGAAAACCAAATAACAAAATAATTTTTTTTCCCCTTTTTTTGAAAGATGCAAGAGGTGGGTTGGGGTGGAATGGTTTTTTTTTTTTTTGGACTGTCACAAATGGCTTCAAATTTTTATTCATTGAAAAGGGAAAACATCATCTTTGAATAGTTTCAGACCTGTTTCCAACATATAAATGATATAGTAAGCCAAGGGAAAAGAACGAAGATCATTCCCATTATGCCACTTTTCATGTGACCAAATACAAAGATACGTCGCCTTTTAATATTCTTGTTCAGAAATTTCCTCAACATTAATTATTGCAATATAACTGGAAAAGAATGGAATCAATTCCATTGTGCCAATTTTCACCTCATCAAATGCAAAGATATAGGTCTTGGCTCCTTTAAGAAAAGGAGAAAATCATGAACCCACATATAATCAAGGATTTATTTATTTTTTTGATGCAAAGTGGCACCTGTAAAATAGCAATTCATAGCCAAGCAAATTGGACACTCTCAGATACCACAGTAATATATCAAGTAGCATATTTGCCAAAAAGGCATACATGATAGGGATACCAAAAAACTTAGAACTTGTAGCATCAGAAGTAGAGCAAATTTTCAAACTCGTTCTTCACATAATACAGCAATTTGTTCCAACAAAACAAAGTCTTCATTGTAGCAAACAACTAAGATGTCATAAAACCACAACTTATAGGAGCAGATAGAGTAGAGTTGAAGCAGCCACAGATCTCAAGCAGTCCATTTATCAGCCAAAGATTTTCATAGTCTGCAATCACTTAATCACCACTACCATTTAAAGCATTTGCGCCCAAGAAGCTGTCAAAATACCTGAACAGACACCCATGCATAACTCAATCCATCATTGAAAATTCAAAAAATAATAAATAATATTTATGGTAAAGACATGAACCATGTTAACTAAACATTTATATGAACATATTAAATCAACATTCTAGCATCTGAATATTAACTTCAATGAGTGAGTCCTTCCTTTCTGCTACTTCCACGATTTCTTCATAGCAACAACAGAAGCCTCTTGTGTTTCGGTTTGTGGAGGGTTATGTAAAGGAGTCTCTATCTTTTTCGGACTTGAGAAGAACGAAAAAGGAGAAGGGAGGAAGGGGGGAAGGGCTTTATCTCACATTATAAAGAACCACTTGTCCATTACAAAAGAAGGAGAAGGATGACGGAACCAAGATTCCAAATATTCCCAGGTAGAGGTAACACAATGCATGTAAAATACCTAACTACTATTATAACATATACAATCCGATCACATCAAATCTAAATAAAATTTTATTGCTTGAATCTAACAACATTAACCGTAACCATCTATAAAATATGTTAATAATGTAAACAATGCTATCCAACACAATTACCTCAATAATAGGGTGGCATACCCTGGTACGGTGGAAACCTCGGTCCTGGACCAGGACCGGGACCGGGACCAGGCTGGTTCTGCTGTGATGCATATGATGGCTGAAGCCCATAGTTCCCGCCATCTGGGTACCCCCCGGAACTCTGTACCCCGACATTAGTAGATGACATTCTGTAGCCTCCATTATTGCCCAATCCTCCAGTTCCACCAACAGGTCCAGGTCCAGCAACTGCGCCACCGCCACCATAGTGTGACGGACCACCTCCATACCCACCACCATACCCTTGCCCACTTAGCCCTCCAGGGCCACCAATAGAAGTACTAAAACCCGGGTTCTGATGCATAATCCCAGCTTGTTGCTGTGGTTGAGAAATGTTTGGGCCCGGTCCATACCCCATATAACCACTTCCCTGCCCATAATTTGACCCAGGTATTCCAGAGAGACCAGTATTTGGCATCCCAGGGACAACTCCACCTCCAGGCCCCATATTCGGCTTCTGCCGTTTATTATCTGTTGCTAATTTACAAACCACTTGGTGCCCATCAATAGTCTTCATGGGATCAGCCAACGAAGCCTTTGCACCCTCCTCCGTTTTGTAAACAAAAAACGCAAAACCTTTTGCCTTCCCAGTCTGCTTATCAAAGCCTAGGGGTCCCTCCTCAATCTCACCGTACATCGAGAAGTGCCCCAACAATCTCTCTGAGGAAATCTCAAACGGAATATTGCCAACATAAATCTTCCTCATTGCAATGTCAGTCGAGCTCGAATTCCCCGAACTGCCCGCTGCAGCAAGCTGAGTCACAGTCATACGGCCATCAATTTTCTTATTAGGCTCCTTTAATGCTAATATCGCAGCATCAATATGCTTAAAAGTAACAAACCCGTATCCCTTCGACTTGCCAGAGGCCTTATCAGTAATAACAATGGTATTGGCCTCATCGAGTTCGCCGTACGCAGAGAACACCTGGCGGAGCTTCTCAGTGGTAGTCTCCCACCCCAAGCCGCGGACAAAGAGCTTCCGCTGTACAGGATCTGCATCGGCGACAGTGCGAACGGCTTCAAGGACGTCAGGGTGGCGAAGAACAGCCTCACGGAGGATTGGCAGGAGCTGCTCCTTCGTGAAGGGTTCAAGAATTTTCTGGGCATCCTCCGGGGATAAGATGCTGGGCACCGATGGTGCAACGATGGCTATGCTAGCACCAAGATCGATGGGGGCGGGATACACGACGCCATTCTCGTCGGCCTTGCGTTTCTTTGTGAGATCCATCAGTACAATTAGGGATTACTGGATTAGAGAAAAAACCCTAACCCTAAGATAAAGAAAGTGAAGAGCAATGGAAAGTATAAAAGTAGAGGCCTGATTTTTTTTCAGAAAACCCTAAAAAATATTTTTTTACGCAAGAGGCCTTATCATTACTAGATGACATATGCTTGCTTGATACATTAAGAGGAGGGTCGAGTGACAAATGAATTTTGGACAAAGATTTGTTCGATTCTAGAGTGTTCCATTACTTTGGCACAGATCAAATATTTATTCAAACAAGAGCATAGATGATGCTCTTAATAAAACCTGCAATTCATTTATTATTCTTAAAAGCATATAATGACGTGAGAATTGGTTCCAAAATCAGTACGATGAAGAAGCCTCGTAACGATAAGCTTGAAGAGTACGAAACCCTTCGTCTCTTGCATGGAACATACAATTCTTGAGCATGTTTAGCTGATGCAGAAGCCTTTTCGATGATATTACTCAAAAGCCTTGTGCACAAAACTTATAAGTTCTCGAGTTTCGACATTTCCATTCTCCCCGCCTATGAAAACAAATACATTCTTCGTCCGACTTTTCAAGATAGAGATCTTGGCCTTCATCAAATGCAAATGAATATCATCAAGGGCTTGTCTTAAATCAGCTGAGATCAGGCATGTAATCACAACAAGAGAGACCCGAAAAGATGAAGGTCCATTGCTTGTATTCTCATCGAGTTTTTCGACTTTTATTTCATCAAATTCCAATGGAATGTTTAAACCTTCAATGGTTTGTGTCGCATTTTTCTTGAACTGTTTCACTTGGCTAATAACTTCAGCCAATAACATGGATTTATCCATGTACCAAACGACAATTGGAAGAAAGATTAATCTTAAAAGTTACTTTCTAAAAAAGTATTTTTTTGGTTGGTAAAGAGAACAACTTTGACGTATGTTTGACAAAATATGTAACTTACTAATTATTCATGATACCATTTCATTGCTTGGTACAAGACCATGTAGCGTGATCAAATGAGCATTAATCTGTTATCTCCTTCTCCTATTTGATTTGAACCCACTTAGCGATTGGAGCTACGAAATTCACGACATATTAGATCAAATCCAAGAAAGCCATTAATCAACGTTTGAAAATGTCGAAATCCACAGTCACAATAGTTGAAGTGTTATAATTGTGGTCCCAATAAAGCAATTTCTCCCTCCAAAACTCATGACATGTTGGATTTTTCAAACCCTGTTTTTCAACCTGGATTTAAGCATGTGTAAGTTGCTCTATTGTAAATTATAGGTCCTCTTATCTAACCATTGTGTCTATTTAAGTTTTTAAATTTTAAATATTAATTTTTAAAATTTATCGATTGGGTTTTAATTTAGGGAAATGGTTGGTGTACATAGGGAGCACTATTATGGACACCATTATGATGCCCCTATGTTGATGTAGCACTTCCCTTTAATTTATAATCCATCCCATTCGAAGAGGGGCCCATCCCTGTCCGAATCGAAGAGGGCCAACCCAGGCAGGTTATATTTCCATCGATAAGAAGATGGTTTTGAATTCTGTTTTATGTATAGATTTCGTCGCACCAATTTTAGCTTCCATTCATGCCTCCGTTTAGGGTCAGTGATTTTCCTTTTCCAGTGGTGAGGGTGAGATTGAACAGACACGATAGTATTAAAGAGGGAAAATAAGTTAAAATCCTCTGATATAATTGTATGATTGTATTATTTTCTACTGATTTGAGATAATTTCATCAAAACAGGGATTTAAAGGAAGAAGCACACACCAAACAGAAGAACATCAGATCAAGAAGTTATAAATCCATGAAGTACTTGATTTCATGGATCTTGGAAAATAAAGATAGATTGGGAGCATGCCAGTGAAGCTACTTTTAAGCATGCTATGATTCTTGAAGGTAGCTTTTAAGCTTACTGGCCAGCAGCAAATGCCTCAACTGGGAAAGTTTTTGTGATTCCTGCGAGGCTCTTGAAATGAATTTTTCCAGTGGATTGTTTATCGAGTGTTATTTCACTCACTGGTGGCCATAGCATAAGCTCCTTAGCTTTAACTCCTTTGAGTTTCTTGATCCGCTGCTTCTCGACGAACCCAGTAATTTCTGTGCTATAACTCACAAGCTTGCTAATCATCTTGAAATTGTGTTCAACTTTTTTGGTTTGCTGAATCCACATGTATCCAGTGCTCCTCACAAAACCTACTTCTATAACATCAGCCAATGGGAGAAGCCCTAATGGGAGTTCAAACTCTTCAAGAATGGAAATGGCCATTTTTAACCCTTCTTCATGTCCCTTTTTCACAATTCCTCCTTCCTTTTCTGCCATTGTTAATGGTTTTTTCTCTTTTTGTTTCTTTTTTCTACAATGAGATATTGGTGAATTTTCAGGTTTAAGGCTTCTTGAAATATATAGCAAGCACGCTTTCGCGAGAAACAAATGGAATGGAGAATCCAAAGACAGGTACTTTGTATTGCCCACCAAAAGTATCAGTTTCAACTTCAATATTGGCTCATATTCGTGCCAACTATTTTAATCCGTCCAAATTGATGCCGCATAGTTCAATTGTAAACAATGTGTTGGTAAGCATATGGATGCACCATAAAGGTAATAGTTTAGTAAGACGCTAAATCTACAATATATAGAAACGGTCAAATATATAATCTATATTTGGTACTTGGTATTAGATTATACTTAACACGTTAAGAACATCCATAGCCATATTACCTCAAAATTCCACGCCTAAAATGTACTTAGTCCATCTGCATAGCTATTTAGTTAGCCAAGGTTATATTCGTTAAACGAATTAATCTGACAAATCGCTATATCAAATAAGAACGGCCGTGCAACGGCTCCAGCACTAATACGATGTCAATAAAAGTTTCTATTTGGTTGATTCTTTAATATCAACCAATTCAAACCTCCACTTAGTTTCTTCCGAGCTTCATCCGATCATAAATAAATCACTTAAATTCTCATAATCTCATCCATAAACATTAACATTTCACCACAAAGAAGACTCATTTTTTCTTACGGCTCCATTGGATGATTCTGATAAATTAATAATTAATATTCTAGGATTATATTTAAGTTCTCTTTATGAAGAAAGTAACAAAATTTTATATAGAATGCCTTTAAAATATAAGGAAAACCAAACCATTTTATTCTACAGTTACATAGTTACAAACTAGCAGCAATATATGTAGAATATTCTTATTGTTTCTCTTGTTGCTTTATGGTGTCTGCAACATGAGCAACCACTCCTACTCCAGCATTATGAAACCACTCATTTTTCACCTGAGATTTGAAAATAAGAACATATTAGAAGCCAGAATCAGAAGCAAATAGACAAATATTGTTAAGTTACTTATTTTGAGAGCAAATAAGAATTTACTTTACTTTCAAAATAAATTATTAATTGAAAGTAAGAAAAAAGTAACATCTCAGACATGTTTGGGGAAAAAAAAAAAAAAAGTGCTGCAATCTTACATGAATATTATTGTGGGCAGAAAAGGGCCAAAATGCAGTGTGAAAACTGACATCAACTTTTTTCCATCCCAATTGTTGTAAACCAAATATCATTTCCTCTGTCATGAATACAATAACTGTCATTTCCCTTGATGGCTGTGAAATAAGTACTATTACGGAGTTGGAAACTTCAGTAGATATGGAATAGATACCTTCCATAATTTCATGATATTCTTCTGTTTTCTGAGGGCTCGGTTCCTTTTGAGCAGCCTCTTTCGCTTTGGCTGCTTCCGGAGGGAAATGAGGACCCTTGGATAGAACTGGAGGATAATATTCCACATCGACAACGTGTTTGTAGCCATCCAATGACCGTTGAGGAGGCTGCCAATTTCAATATCAGAAATCTTATAAGAGTGATGGAGCACAGTGCATGTTTGGTATGCATTACTAGATAGGTGTGGACAATATTACACAGCATTTTAGCTTCTTTATCTTATATTATGTCCAGTACTATCCAATCCTCCTTATGAAAAATGGCTAAAGAGTTCAGAAATGGATTAATCGGAATAGTTCCATGATTTAATCTCAGAAGCTGTGCATGTAGGACCAATAAGTGCATGCGAAAAGTACAGCAATGGGAAGTCTTTGCTTTACCAACAAGTATACAACACATGCTTTCATCCAAAAAAGTAAAAGCACAATTGAACAAGATAAGATTCCATGCTCATTTAGACACAAAAATGTTCGTGCTTGTTTAGAGAGGATTAGTAAAACACAGCATCAGATTTAGCTTATACGCTAAGAGAGTTTTGATACCCTTTTTGAGGTAAAACTGGCGAGCAACTTATTGAGTCGCTGACTAGCAGTGAGTCCATCTCCAAGAAGAAAAAGGTATTTCATCAATATTTGAACTAGCGTTACAGGATTGAGTCACTGGATCGTGGAACAATTTATCTACTTGGGTAGCATTTCCAAACAAAATAGTACAGACTCAAACTCATTTATCAATATTTTAAGCATATAAGAATCTAATAAATGTTCCACATACCATACATAGGATACAGTAACGTCTCCTCTTTCAGATTCTTTTAGAAAGGACAATGAAATTTTTGAACTAAAATCACTGGTTTCAAAGTCTGGTTTCGTATGACAACTAATATTCAACTTAAATGACTTGATTAGGTCAATAATCAACTTCACTTCCCATACCAAAAATGCACTTGTTCAAAAATAGGCCAAAAATAAAGGTTCCACCAAGAATCAAGTCCAATGTCATAACCACTAGACCATGGAACCATTTTTCAAGATGCGCTTGGCAATTAATGTTCTTAATTGAAAGATTGTGTAGTTCTTTATTTTCTCTCCTCGCCAAACTAATATATTTATCCAAGCAAAAATAAGAGTTCCTGATCTTTTACTCGGATGAAATATATAAATTCAATAACAAACTAGGACGCTAAAAAATTAAAGAAACTTGATCCTTATCAATTACAACAAGTTAAATTTGGACATGGAACCATTTGAGAAGAGGAGGTACCTATGATAACTCTTATTGAGTACAATGACTTGATTAGATAAGGAATCAAATTTGGACATGGAACCATTTGAGAAGAGGAGGTACCTATGATAACTCTTATTAAGTACAATGACTTGATTAGATAAGGAATCAAATTCACTTTCCTTGCTAAAACTGCACTTTGTATCCAAAATAGGCAAAAATGTAAAGGTTCCACTAAGAATCGAACTCGAGCTATTGGAAAGTCCAATGCCATATCGACTAGACCATGGAACCATTTTTAAGATACGCTAGGCAATTAATGTTCTTAATGACAATGTTGTATAGTTTAGTATTATTTTCTCCTCCTTGCCAAACCATTATATTTATCCCAAATGGTCAAAAATAAGACTTCCTGATCTTTAACTCGGATGAAATATATAAATTCATCAACAACTAAGCCTCATCCTAAATAAATTTTGGGGGGCTATGCAAATCCTTCTTAGTTTTACTGGAAAATTTAGAGCAGCTATATCATTATTACATACAACATCATGTTAGTTTTTTACCATGGGACCATTTGTTAAGAGGAGGTACCTATAATAACTGCTATTTAAGTTCAATGACTTGATCAGATTAAGCCCCTGTTTGACCCCCATTTTGTTGGGAAAATGTGTTTTGGAATAATTATTTTTTGGAGAATGTATAGATAAAAAATAAGAAAAAGTTTTAGATTTAAGTATAAAATTATTTAATAGAAAAATGTGTGATTGAAAATGAATTTTTGAAAAAATTGAGCCCAAACAGGGGCTAAGGATAAAATTCACTTACCATCCTAAAACTGCACTTGTTATCCAAAGTAGGCAAAAAATAAAGGTCCCACCAAGAATCGAACTCGGGCTATTGGTCAGAGTCCAATGACATATAGGGCTTGTTTGAGCCCCATTTTTTATTTTTTCAAAGAATACATTCTGTAATAGTGTTATAATGGAGAATGCGTCATTAAAAAATAAGGAAAAGTTTTGAATTTGCATGTAATATTATTTTATTGAAGAATTGTGGTGGAAATATGGTCAAATCACTGTTCAAGAATATATTTTGATTGAAAAAAGGGAGCTCAAACAAGGGCATAAAGTTATTGTGGGTAAAAGATTCAGCATACAATAATTTAATTACCTTGACAAGTTCCGTTTCCCTTCTCACAGAGGATGTTCGCCAACCAACCATATCTGGATTGTGTCAAGACTTTCAAAAATTAATGGGACAATAAGAACAATTTAATAGTAATTAAACCGACGAGTTTCGATGCTAATTGGTGACCGCTACTAAACATGCTATACAAATTACATGAAGTGTTTCACTGCCAATTCAATAAGACTTGTGTAGGGATACGATCATAAGAGACATTTGCGTAAAGAAACCGACATCTGAAAGCGCCGAGTGCGGATCTACAAAACAGAAGTATTAATAAGCTTACAGTCGCCCTACAAAAAACATTAAAAGGCCAATTCTACTCACATAAAATTTCCATCTTCACAATCTGTTGTCATTCGTAATAAGAGAGGCGGTTTGTTAGGTTTACCATCAGTGAGGAAGAGTTGACTGCCAGTTTGGCCAATAACAATGGGGGCAATTGGTGCAGCAAGCTTCTCTAAGATAGGCACACCCAGAAGAAATGGAAGCTGAATCATACGAAAGAATTAACTGTCCCGAGGTCAAGTTCCAAACCACTAATATAAGTTTTTTATGTAAGTTTTTGAAATTTGTGGTTGGAAAGCTGTGGACCATGAAAGATGTAGTTAATATTGATTGTTTGACTTTGACTTAGATTAAAATCAGATTTTAATCCAAAACAAACAGGCCCTTAAAGTCCATGTGAAAATCATGTAAATTTTGCTAAAGATGAATTTGATGGCAAACTGGAGAAGATACTGCCCCTCGACCATAATGATAAAAAAACAATGTTTCATCAGCTTGAAGAACAATCAGGGCAGAGAGAGAGAGAGAGAGAATAAAAAAACTCATAAGAGGAACACATAGCAAGGGCATTGGATCCAATCTAAATGAAATTTGACAATTCTAATCTATTAGAAAACTTCCAAGTTTGACTAATTGTATCTCCGTTTCTTCGGGAGAAACTCTTATTTTCTTTTTCTATAAGCAAGTACAAAGTACACAAAAAGGGTGAAAAAAGCATTCATTTAACTCCATGAAATGTACATAGATGAAATACGAGTTAATATTGCCATCAAGTAACAAAAAAGTTCCCTTGACAACGTACCTGCTTCTTTCCTCTCACTCCAAGATGAGGTGTTGCCAAGGTAATAAAATTAATTGGTTCCAACCCAGCAATCAAACCTTCACTTGAAGAGAACAAAGTTTTTACGCTTGTGTCAGTGGAGCTGGCCATCTCATCAGACATATAAGAGATGTTGGGAACATACAAAACAGCAACTGCATATCTTGCAAATAATCCACCAAGAGAATGAGCCAAGAAAGATATCCTTTTAAGGCTTTCTGTTCTTTTCACGACCTGCGTGACCTGTTCATAGCAAAACTTGTGTATCAAGAAAATTAAAAAAAGTTTACAATATCATCCTCGTAGAACATGAATTTAGAAAAGGTCAAGTATTGACAGAAGGATCAGACTGATGGACTAAAAGATAAAGATTTGTGGCCCAAATGGCTTCTTAATCAAAACCAGAATACATATTTCATAAAACAAAAAATGAACATAAAAGACATCTAAAACTCACTTCATCTGCTAGTCGTTTACCAGCTCCTTCAATTCCAGTAAAGGTTTTAGTGTACATATTAGACGAACTTGCTGCACACGACAGGCAAGTTACTATTAGACCTGAATAGACATCCAAACTCAACGAACATCAAAGCAGTGTATTTGTATTTTAAATCGAATCTAGTATGGTACGTTCAAAATATCTATACAGAAAAGACAGAAAGAAAAATGCAAGGCAGTATCAAAATCTTATATGTCCATCAGATACCATGTTTCGTGAAATTCAATATAAGTGTTTTCTGCCATTTCCTTTTTGTAAGATAAGTAGATATATGTTTTTAAAGACAGCCACTTGATTGCAAACCAAGCCTACACCTGCAAACTTCATAAAAAAATATGCACCTAAACAGTACCATATTGCCTCACAATATGCATATACTTTCTGGAAACATCGAACTCTCATACAATACTACTCTGTCATTGTCCTTCATAACCATATAACTCCAAAACAGTCCACATCCCACTGAATGTCCGGTACGGTATATGATACGGTATCAAAATAGGGACATTCAGTGAGACACGAAGTACGCCTCTCTCCCAGGCAAACATCACAGGAATACAAGTAGCAACACGTTGCAAATGAGGTACATTTTTTTTTTTTCTTTTTAGCATTTTCTTTTTGCTACAGAATAAAGTTTCAGCATTCTTGAAATGCACAAATGGGAAAGCGGAAACACATACATTACCCTATGGCCTCACCTTTGCATCTACATGTATTTTGGGCCAATCCAGGTTTAAGTACGTAAATTCGTACTTTGGACAATCCCCTCAGCTTTGTGAGGCCTTCTCATGAACCTATTCTCTTCCTATTTGCTCGTGTTAGTTTCAGATAGAGTTGGTGCTGTTTGTCAATTTTATATCCATTACATCTTAACCAATTCATTTTTACTCCTTGACAAAACAAAGAATAAGCAATTAATTTTTGTCAAGCAGAGAAATAATAATGGATCTTGTGCTAGTATAGTGTAAAGAAAATTCTAAAACTTGCACAGACAACATACCGTAGATCAAAAACTTTTTCCCTAATCGCCTCTTTAATTCCGCTTCAAAATATGTCCAGTCACTTGGGCTGCAATACTTGGATAGTTTTAGTCAAAGTCAATGACGAAAACATACAAAAATACATAAATTTTCGTTGTAAATGTTTTTAGCATGTTTATTGATGATATAGTAGTGCACATTTGGCTAAGTTTAAAAATTCACAAGTAGGTCCTTTATTTTGAAAGCAACCCCAACAAAATGAGTAACTTTTTCGTCTAACTAAGAAAAAAGTAGAATAGCCAAACATGTTTAGAAACTGACATTCATTAAATAACACTGGGAGAAGTACATCCCATCAACTCATTTAAAACTCATTCTTGACGCTATATGACTTTCATTAAATAACACTGGGCGAAGTACATCCCATCAACCAATATCATTCTAGAATAGTTTTGTCATTTTGATAACTGTTTAAAACATTTTTTGTTGTTTGTTAATAGGTAACTTCTTCAACCAAAACTAAACCAACTCAAGAAGAAAACAATAACAAAGACAAATAAAGCTGAAGTGAAAGCCTTAAAAATGAAGTGGAAGGCACGGACATGCATGTGTTGTCTCATGTCACATATTTTGTATTTTCTACTTCTTATGTGCTTTCATTGAAAACCACCACTATTGTACACAATAAATTGGAAGCTCTATCCTTTATACATTTTCCAGATGGTGTCAAGCAGATCATCTCTCGTGGACGTGGCAAAGATTCTTATTTGCTTCTTCTTATACAAGAATATGCATACCTCGCCAAGATGCCGTGAACAAGAACAAGAAGATGGTCAGGTTCATTGTCCACGGTAACAATGTCCCTTGGTGATGCAAGATATCCTTGAGAACTCATGGCTAGAGCTTTGACGTTTTAAGGCTTCCAGATATTGTTTCTGCCTGATAGGATTGTGTAATACTTTCAGAGTAAAGAATAAAAGAAGTTCAAATGTGCTTTAGATTACTAAGGATACACACCCTGATGCAGCTATATTAGATTTGGACCTTTCCGATTATATAGCAAACATTCATTTTGGTAACCAAATTATAAATCTAGTCAATGAAGGCACTCCATTTTAGCCCAAAGAAGGCACTCTCATGAGAGAGATCATGATATACAAGTAGGATAGAGCATGTGCTACTTGCACGAGAAAACTTAGAAAATATTGGTGGAGGCACTTGAGTCACTGCATAAGAAGGAGAATAACAGAATGGAACATACAAATCAGGAATGCAAGTCACACTTAAGTAGAAGCTCTTGGCTGCTGGAACTAGTTTACTCATTCCCTTCAGTATAGTTTTATTCAACACAGAATGCCGTCCCAAATGTTAATGTTCTCCATTAGAAGTCATTTTAAAACAAGGATGAATTACTTATCTCCATTAAAGACATTTCATCTGGGAATGGACATGTACCACGAGCAGTTAAACTTACAAAAACCAAATGCCATAAAAGTAATTCTATTTTGTGACACAAATAATAATAATTAGGTAAACTTTGTCCCAAACTCAATTAAAGAACTAAAGTCGAACATCAAAATACTTTTGGTTGGAGAAGAAAGAGGCCATGATCATTGAATTACAGTTGTCAATTTGAAAATAACAGATAATCTTCACAATTTTCTTGTTTTTCTCTCATAAGAGCTAATAACAAGATAAAAGCTTTACAAAATGACGTCCTTAAACAAGTCATGATTTTTTTTAACATATTAACATAAATCAATTCTAACAAAGGAACGGGTAGGTATAAAAAAACTGATGATTGTCTCCAACAAAATCAAATTACAAGAGAAAGAACAAGAATTTAACTGAAATACTGACAAAACTCCAGTTCTGCCGACTGCCGTCGGGCGCAGATTGAACCAAGCCGAAATAGAACACGAACAACACGGCGTAGGCGAACACAAACCAGAAGAAGAAGACGGCGATTCAAATTCTCTTTCCTTCGGCTAAGAATTCGAGGCAAATAATGGAGCATAGAAGCCATTTGTACAAGGGCACACGCAATCCTTTATATAGTAGTACGTGATAATTACGCAGCAGATTCTAGATAGAGAAAAAGCCAATCTTTTCGGTCAATTGTTTGAAATGGTTACGTCTGTAATCTTCCCCCATTCTTGATTTTATCCTCTGCTGAATGCAGTATACGATACTCCCTGCCCATTCTCCGCCATTGGAGGGGAGAGCTGCTACACTTACAGTCGGCAAGTAATATTTTTGATTGGAGGAGGCATAATTTATTTTTTTGACGCATCTGAAAACGAGTGAATACTATTTACAGCTCCTGTTTGGTTCCAATTAAAATGTTAAATTTCACAATTAATTTTAACCAATTCACGGATTCATGATTTTTTAATCACACATTTCATTAATTTTTGTCAAAATTTACTAAAAATCTATTTTAATTCTATCAAAAAGGAGCACAATAGAAAAGTAACATGAAAGTATCATTTCCAAATGGATTAGGATTTCAATGCCGTAATTACATAAATACCCATAAAATTGGAAACGTTCTGAAAAATTATGCTAAAAGTTATTTTGAAGTAAAAAATATTGTCATTTTTTGTCGATGCACGGTGTTCAAGATCGATCAATACTATTGCAACTCTGACATAACTTATTTATAACTTTTGTTACTGCAAGATTACTTATTTACAACTATAATTTAAATTTTAAAAAATGATAAACACTAAATAAAAAAAATTAACAAAAGAAAGTGACTAAAATAAAATAAAAAAATGTGACATGCACCCCAAAAAATGATATAAATTCAAAACAAGTAACAAAAAATAAAAAAGTGATAAACAATTAAAAAAGGTGATAGAAATTAAAAAAAAAGTGACAAAAATTCAAAAAAAGGATACAAATTCAAAATAAGTGACAAACATTAAAAAATACGAAAATTAAAAAAAGTGAGACACTCAAAAAAATGACAAAAATTCAAAAAAAGTGAAATACACTCAAAAAAAGTGATACAGATTCAATAAAAGTGACAAACAATAAAAAAGATAGAAATTTTAAAAAATAATAAATACTCAAAAAGTGATATAGCCCATGTTTGAGCCACATAAAGGTGATAGAAATTAAAAAAAAAAAAAGTGACAAAAATTCAAAAAAATGATACAAATTCAAAATAAGTGACAAACATTAAAAAATACGAAAATTAAAAAAAGTGAGACACTCAAAAAAATGACAAAAATTCAAAAAAAAAGTGAAATACACTCAAAAAAAGTGATACAGATTCAATAAAAGTGACAAACAATAAAAAAGATAGAAATTTTAAAAAATAATAAATACTCAAAAAGTGATATAGCCCATGTTTGAGCCACATTAAAATTTTCATTCTCATTCTTCTACTCATTTTCAACTACATATTTTTCAATAAAATAATATTTTCCATCACATCAATAACTTTTCCTTATTTTTCAACCACATATTCATCATCACATCACCAAAAAAAATGCATTCTTTCCAATTTAATGTGCATCAAACAANGTTTGAGCCACATTAAAATTTTCATTCTCATTCTTCTACTCATTTTCAACTACATATTTTTCAATAAAATAATATTTTCAATTACATCAATAACTTTTCCTTCTTTTTCAATCACACATTCTCCATCAATCTACTATTCTAAAATACATTTTTTCAAAATAATGTAGCTCAAACACGCTCATATATTTTAAAAAAAAAAGTAATACAAATTCAAAACAATTGACCAAAAAAAAGTGACAAACAATAAAAAAAAAATTATAGAAATTTCAACAAAAAAATTGATAAGCTAAAAAAAGTTACAGAAATTTAATAGAAAATAAAAAAAATGACAAATAATAAAAAAGACAGAAGTTCAAGAAAAAAAAACAAAGTGACATATCACATCACTTTAAAGGAGGAAAAAACTTTGACTTCTTTAAGAGCTATGCTTCATCATTTTTTGGATGAGGTTTTTGTCATCTTATCGAAGTATTCATGAGAAATTTTGAAATGCATCTTTCGAATTTAAAATTAATAAACGATTAGTTCATAATTACAAGTTTAAAATGGCCACAAGAAATGAACTTAATAATTATGATTTAATCTATATAAATTTTTACGTTGATATCGATTATTATGAAAAAATAAAAAGAAAAATTAATAATCATAGTTTTACATTTAGGGTGTGTTTGGTATAAATTTTAATCCAACTAAAATTGAAAATATAGTCGTTATTGGGTCTCACTCGTCTAATAAAAGTTAACAATAACGACTAATTTTTCAATTTTAATCTCTACCGAACACACCCTTAATAATTTATGGAAGATAATTTTCTATTTTGAAATATCATCCATAATATATTTCTATGATAGCATTGCAAGCTTCTAAGAGAATTTTGAATCGCTCAAAATAGATAATTGTAGCGTAAAATGCAGCATCAAACGAAAATATTTAATGTGCCTCCAAATGAATTTGAGCATAGTGTAATTAGAGATATAATTAAGTTTAAGTGTATTATTTTAATTATTCCTTTTTTAAAAGTAATGGGTCTAATTATCCCGATTTCCATTTTCTTGAAGAGAAAATTACACAAAATCAGATTTTTAAAGATTCAACTTTTCTAAAATCAAACATTTTATTTTAAAATAAATTGTACAATTTTCATCACAAACTCTAATCAATTTCATTTTAATTTTCTTCCTCCTCTCTTCTCACTCTTTCTACCTTCTCTCATCTCCCGTCATTCTCTCTTCTCCACTCTTCGATCTCCTTGCTCTCCGCCGACAGTCAACCTCAACTCATCAACCCATTGTCGAGTCCAAACAGCCCATTCTCAAACAGCGACCCATATCACCGGAAGCTCTGCAGATCTCGGGTAAGGCCATTCCTTCACTGTGAACGCCACTGAAGGCTCTACAGATTGCGGTTGCAGCGACGTAGATCGTGGTGGTGATGGCGCAGATCGTGGTTGCAACGACTCGGATCGCAGTGACTGTGTTTTTTTTTTATTGTTGGATGTGTGGCAGTAGTTTCCATGTTTTGGTGACTTTGGGGTGATATGGTGGTGGCGGTGAGATGGTGGTGGTGGCACTGCTGGCGGTTATAGTAAGGTATTGACGATGATGATGGCACTGGAGGTGACGGTTCATGTGGTGGTGGCGTTGGTGGAAGCAGTCAGATTTTGTTGCTTGCGATTTGGTGTTTGAGCGGCGATGGTTGGGCGGTGATTTTATTGATTTTTGGATGGCGATTTTGTTGATTTTGTGGAGGCGATATGGTGTTTTGCGACAGTGTTGGATCTTGTTGGTGTGGTGGTGACGATGGTTTTGTTAGTGGTTATGGTGACGAGGTGGTGGTGTCCGTGGATTTGAAGTTGAAAATTTGTTGGAGGTGATCGGCAACGAAGATGGTAGGGTTGGGGATTTTTATTAGTTGTAGGATGGGGGTGGAGATGGTTCTGCGATGGGGTTTTGGTTGCCATGTTGTTGGTGACGGACAGTGGTGAGTTGGTAGTCACAAGTATTGGTGGTGATCACAAATTATTTGACTGTTTGTGACCATTAAATTGATTAATCTATGATCAATAAACAAATTGTGACCAATGAAAAAGATAAATTATGACAAAAAAATAATGTGTTACCTAAAAAATTGTTAATTTGTGACCGATAATTTGATAATTTGTAACTTATAATATTTGTGACTTATGACCTATAAATAAATTGTGACGTTTCAATTTTTGATTTGTGACCGATGAACAAATTGTGACTTATAAAACTTTTGAATTGTAACGTTAAAATAATTTGTGATATATAAAATTTGTGATTTGTAACTAATGATTAATATGTGAGTTATTAATTTTATAAATTTGTGATCAATGAAAAAAATTGTGACCTATATAATTTTAGATTTTTTTATTGTGAAATAATTTGTGACCTATAAAAAATTTTATTGTGACCGAAATTTTGTGGATATCATGAAATGTGTAGTNTATAAAACTTTTGAATTGTAACGTTAAAATAATTTGTGATATATAAAATTTGTGATTTGTAACCAATGATTAATATGTGAGTTATTAATTTTATAAATTTGTGATCAATGAAAAAATTGTGACCTATATAATTTTAGATTTTTTTATTGTGAAATAATTTGTGACCTATAAAAAATTTTATTGTGACCGAAATTTTTTTTATGACCAATTAATTTATAATTTGTGACCAAATTATATGGAATTGTGACCTTAATATATTTAGAGCATGTTTGGTAACAATTAAAATTGAAAATATGACCGTCATTGGGTCTCACCCGTCTAATAAAAGTCAACAATAACTGCTAATTTTTCAATTTTAATCCGATTTTAATCTCTACCAAACAGGCTCTTAATTAATAAAATATATGTTTAATTAATTAATTTATAAAAAAAATCTTAAAAAATCTTAAATTGCCCGACTCGAACCCTTGTAGTGGGACTTGTTGGGCTCTAGGCCCAAGTAAGCTCGAGCCCTACTTTGGATAATGTCTCAATTGAGTCACCTTTAAACCTCTATTTAGTAGAGATTAAAATCAGATTTTTAGTAAATTTTAATAAAAATTGATAAAATATGTGTTTGAAAAGTTGTGGATATCATGAAATGTGTAGTGAAAATTAATTGTTGACTTTGACTTGAAATTTTAATTCAAACCAATCTTGGGCTAAGTGTTTCAATCAAATCATGAAAGTCCATAATTATTTCAATTAAGAGGTCACTCTTGCTACAAAAACTAACTAGGCTTGCTCGCGCGGAATTAAACATGTCTATAACTTGACATGGGTAGCACGATTTCTATCTAAAATTTGAGAACCAAACGGGTCATTCACAATACTAAAAAAAACCCAACCATAAGCTGAGTGAAAATGAGCGACAACTTCAAGAGAGATTAAAAAACCTCTTGTTTTTGAAAGACAACTTATCAAAAACGCATTATAATGGGACGTGTACACTAACTAATGAGACTTACTTGCATGAATGTTAAGAAGGGGTTCGATGGGCCGTCTTTTAAAATATGAACACGGACTGGCATGATATATATCAAGCTATGTTGATCAGAGGTGGAGCCATGAAACTAACTTAGATGGTGCGGGATTTAAATAAGAGTAATAATTCTATAATAATTAAAAATATTACTCAAAAAAGTGGAGGTAAATTTTCACCCTCAAGAGTCAAGAGATCAAACACACAATGGCCACAAATAAATAACTGCCCCCAAACAATAACAAACTAACCTTCCTATAACCATGCTTCCGAAATTTTTTTCCTATAAATATACCAACGATGTCTTGGTACAAAAAGACAACCTAATTTTCTTACATCTTCTTAAACAACTACTTGAAAATGGCAAGGCATGTTCATTTTTCAATTCTCTTTGTTATAGCTTTTTTCTCCTTGTCCCTCCCCAGTGTTGTGAACTCCCAAGGCTCTCCCCGAGCCTCTCCCAGCAAGGAATCTTTCTACGTTGAGGGACAAGTGTATTGTGACACTTGTCGTGCTCAATTCATTAACAAGCTTACCGAATTCATGCCTGGTACATTACTATGTTAACGTATTATTATAATTCATATAAAATGCCACTCATGTTGAACTCGGTGTGCCAATATTTTGTATCTCATAATGGCAAACCCTTATAACACTCATAATCTAACTCAATTATTGATAGAGTGAATAAATTAGTCATTTCTTAAAATCATGTCTCTTGTCCATAATTGCACTTGTCATGATATATAACTTATACACACATTTTCTTCATGTAGGTGCTGGTGTAAAACTTCAATGTAGAGGCGAGGAAGAAAACAACATAACATACACCGTTACAGGTAAAACTAATGAAAAAGGCATTTATCGCCTATTTGTTGAAGGGGATCATGAGAACGAAATTTGCGAAATCAAACTGATTTCAAGCACCATAAAAGATTGTGATGAAATTCCCGACGAAGGATGGGCAAAACAATCATCAAGAATTACACTCACAACGAACAATGGTATCCATGGTAATGTCCGCAAAGCTAACGCTCTTGGATTCTTTAAGAAAAAAGCTCTACCAGAATGTGTAGAACTCTACAAGGAATTGGGTATCTTGCCCCCAGATCTGTGAACAAGAATGAGTCCGATTTTATTACAAGATCCTTAATTTCCTCAATTTTTTTTATTTTTTTATTTTATTTTTTGTCATAGCTTTAAAAGTACCATTTTGTGTAGGAAAATTTTGTTTTTTAGTTGTTATGAAGTTCCCAAGAATTTTATCGTGGAAAGACAATAAATATTGTAGATTATGAGAAAAAATCAATAATAGCAATGTGACAAAACTGTCGGGAAATTAAATTTGTTAAAATAAGTTTTTCAAATTTAAGCCCCTGTTTGGGCCACATTTTTTTTTATTCTCATTTTCAACCACACATTCTTTAATAAAATAATATTTTTCATCACATCAATAACTTTTCCTTTTTTTTCAACCACATATTCCCCATCACATCAACCAAAAAAATGCATTCTTTTGAAAATAATGTGCACCAAACGGGGGCTAAATATTTTAAATTTTCATTATCAATCAATTGTAACTGGCAAAAAAATACCATTATTAATCTTAAGTGTGTCAATTGCTATTTTATTACTTCTCCATCAATAATATTTACTTTTTAAAAAATTAATAATTAGGAAGTTTGGAAATACTAAAATACAAATTATTTCTCCATGTCATCTTATTTGCTGTGGAGCAAATGATGTAGCAACTAGCAAACGTCCCCTCCCTCCTTTTCAATCAATGGCGAAGTATTAATTATGAAACTATATTTACTATTACAGCAAATCGTGAAGCGAAGGCAACTAGCAACTTTTTTCTATCCGAATCTTGAGACATGTCAAAATGGGTGGGCTTGCTCGGCCCACCTAAGTCCATAACCGGATTGGGCTGGTTCATGAGTTGCCTATCTATATTATTGGGCCGATCTGATTTTTGTATAAAGGCCCGACGATTAACCAATGGACCCATGTAAAAATACTAGAGAAAATTACCTTAAAACCTATAATTAAAGACTAATTATCATAAATCAGGTGAATTAGTTTAAAATTCACGATTCAGGTGATAATTAGATTTTAATAATTATAATTAATAAAA